>JAGDQP010019788.1:0-34337 GCA_022664845.1 Lepisma saccharinum | reverse complement strand
CTTTTTTGTATGTCATATAACCATTAAACATGATCTAAAGATATGCCATCGTTTGTTTCATATTAACAATCTTCGAGCATGCTTTTATAATCTGCCTAGCTTATCTTGGATGACCCCGTTGTTTAATTTACTATTCCCCTAGCTTTCATATATCCAAGGCACTCATTTTTAAGGTTGTTAAAACAAGGAATTAGGCTAATTTGAGACAAAAAAAGAATGAAAGAGAACTAGTACCTGATCCACTATGGGTTTAGCCAACACATTATAAGGATGTACGTTCCTCGTTCTCTTAAAATGCTGGAGAGCTTATTGCTAGCAATCTGGTTGGTTGGGTGTAATCTAAGACTTCGTCTCTATCGTAGATGCTTGCGTAGTGATGAAAGGGGATGCATTGGTCGTCCGCGTACCGCTCAAATAGGGGATGGAGCCGGCTACGCAGGAGTCCTCGATACGAGAACAGAAAGCGAAATATCCAAGATGCTGTATATTGTGTTCGTTGCACCAATCATTGCATGGGAAAGGAGTATTAGTCACTTCTGCATTAATTAGTATATAATACTGGTTAATATTACGAATTAATACAATTTCTATGCGCAATATCTATCAAGTTACAAATTAAATTAACTAGTATAGGTACAATAAAAGTACAAATATGTACAATTTACTCTTTTTGGCTCTTTTGGTTATAATAATATATAGCAGAGTATTTATCCATATGTTTTTGTACTGCTAACGTCTCCTGGATCAGAGGGACCCTCCTTATGGAATTTTATTTATTTATGGCTTTAGGCATCTAAGGCTCAGGCCGGCCTCCTTAATAAGACTTCTAGCTTCTCTAGCTATGTGTTGGTGTTTGTTACGTTAAGTACTAGTATGTGACCATTGGTTTTCAATCATCGGTCCGCGAAACTAATGTATCCTTTCCCGCCGAATTAATATATTCAATTATTTATCAGCTATTTTGTAGATCTTGAAAGTTCAGGATTTAGATAAAAGCTTACATTTCCTTTCCAAACTGAGAAGAATCTGAAGATGTAGTGGAATCTTTTGAATGTCAAATAAACCTCTTAACTTACTGGCATTTTCCCGATCCTTGAAAACACGGGATTTTAATACTCACGGTTTGCCAGTCCGTGAGTATTAAAAGGCATAGACCATACCAAATTGCTATCATAACCGAACTTAGTACCTTAGTTTCCTTCCACTGACATCTATCATCATGATTCCCATGGGATACCTATATTGCTAGGTGGTCATTATCATTTTTCATATAGCTTTCTATACTTTATCCACTCATTCTTCTTCTTTATTTACCGTCAATTTAGTCATCTTCATCTTTATTAAACCTGTTAGCAAAGATATCATCATCATTCTGTAAGATATCTATCTCTATGGGTACTCACAACAGTATTAAATTATTAAAAATGTGTTAGTAATACAAGTGAATTGAATTTGAACAAAAAATGCATTATAAGCAAATATACTGGACTTAACGTAAGGTGAAGCAGGACGAAAAACGAACTAAAGTAGTTTCGTGCTTCTATGTTTTGATACGCTGTAGTTCACATCTATGCCGGCAGGATACATTAGTGATCTAATTGTGAAAATGGAAGCTCCAAGTTTGGGGAAGTCGACTGAGTGTGGAATTTTTGCGTGATTCAGTCCGTAATTACCGTGGAATGTGCATTTTGCTGACCGAGAACCCTCCATAATGTTGATTTTGGCATTCACAGTTCTCTAGCTGCAGTTCACGTTGCTTTCCGCGGCCTGTGTTGAAAATATACCCACACGCGTGTCCTGTTTTCTTCTGAGATTAGTGGTTGGCCCAGCTGATGTTTTCCTTCATCATAAAAACCAGTTTCCGTAATCTGTTTATACCAAACACAAATGATGTTGTTACTAGGTGGGGGTCTTCTCGAACTTTGCATGAAATGGACATTCTACAGTAGTTGAATCCTTTAATGTTAAAAGGAAGTAAGTCAAAAATTTTATTTTTCAGTACAGAAAAGAAACATAGCATTAATTGAGTTTTATATAAAACAAATTGAATTTTGAGGATTATATCGTTTGACATATTATGTGACTTTCAAAATTATTTTTGTTTGATAGAAAACTTTAATAATGCTAATTGTCTCCTTCTGTATTGCGATATACGATTTTCGACTTAGTTCTTTTCAACATTGGAGGATTTACTTACGGAATTAGTCGCATTAAATTTCGAAATACAAAATGATTTCTCTCTATTTGTAGCAACTATTTTCACAATCAGTACACTAATGCAGCCTACCTGCATAGATGTGAACTATAACGGGTCAAAACATACATGCAAGAAACTGATTGAATTCTTCTTCTGATTCAGTTTTTTTTTAAGTTCATTTTTGTAACCCGGAAATAAGACATTATGAAGCACCGTATATAATATTTAGTTAATTCTTTTCTGAGTTTATGGGGCCACAGAAGTGATGTTTATTCTTCTAGATTCCTTTTCTGTCTTTCTCCTTTATTTATTTTTTAAACAAGAAAGAATAAAAAATAGTATATTTGAACAATTTGTTGCTGTCCTGGGTAATAGTTATAGAGAGTGATTTCGGTCCTGTCAATCAAAAACTAGGATTAGGGAGGATCCAGGTATGACCTTCTTCTTGTCCAGTTCAGTATATTAGTGTTATAGATATTTCCTCCTTATATTTTTCATCAAAAGTTTTTTCCTGAATCCTACTATGCAAATGATTAGATGGATCTTGGAATACATGTGTGTTCATGGATCATGGAATACATACTAAGGAAAAAACATGTGTGTATTACCTTGACAACCGACCTCGCATTCAAAGATGTAAGAGAAATATTATACAAGGGCCAGTATTTCGGACCTCATAGCTATATAGTAAGGGAAAATCGTGCGTGTGGTACCTTGATAACAGACCTCGCATTCGATGAATGTAAAAGAAATATCACACATTTACTTCTAGTCAAAAATATAGTGTATGTTACAATAGGAAAATTTTTACTCTTTTCCCAAAAACATCTCGAAATTTTGAAAATGTGAATTAACGATTGACTTTTGAAAAGGATTTTTTCGATAATTGTTGATAACCAAGTTTTTCTACACTCCTTGAACCGCCAAATATCACATTAAATTTCGAGACTAATCGGAGAATTTTCTTGTTATAATGAAAAGTGTCTGTTCTAACTTTACTAGGGTATTGGTTATTGCTGCATCTGCATGAGTCAGCTGTCGTTCAAGATCTATTTTTGTCTGACAACACGCTTTGGCATGCACGGATTTCACATATCTTCTCCCCACACCCACGATATTGCCAGTCACTTTTTATTTGAGGAATATACTGATGTCCATGTGCATCCATCATAATTTTTGCGATAGGATCATAATCTCGAGATATCGATTTTTCATACCTCCAGTCCCGAATGAAGTTGCGTATAAGACCTCACAATGACCTGAATAATTCGGATGTTTGTTTCGGTATTTCACAATTCCGACCAATCACGTGCAATTATTTAGTTGCTATGGTTACAGACCTCACAGTGAGTATTTGTGCTGAACAGTGATTTATATCTTTAGATTAAGGCTTCACTGTTGACCAACAATTCTTCTTTTAGAGGGGGCAGCAGGGCAGGCTCAGTCCCCCCTGAAACAGCGCTGAGCCCTCCTAAGAATTCTAACAATATCAGGAAAGTATATAAAGTGTCACCCTGACAGGTATTTTACATTAGTAAGCTAAGGCCTCTCTTGAATTTTCACCAGTCCCTTCTGACGAAAAAGTCTGAAAGAAACACTGCTGACCAGTCACTGAATGCTATTTAGTTGCAGTGGTTATACAGACTTTACAATTAATATTCGTTACCTGTAATCTGTGTGTAAGACATCATAAATACTCTGTTCTTTGAAAAAACTTCGACTTAAGGTTAATAGAATCAATAAGGTAATGTAGCAATATTTATTTCTTAAATCATTAGTCCTGAACCCTTTTGCATTTTCCATATCTTTGTACTATTTTGCCTTATGAACCAGGGAAAACAAAATAAGTTGTTTCTTCTTCATCACTAAAAATAATTTAAAACGAAAGACTTTTTATGCTTCGCCATCGCATGGAATATGCTTCTTTGTACAGTTGTATTGACGGGGAATGCTGTACATTATAGCCGTCTTGAAAGATGTTGAGCAACATTCATGGGAATTTTGGTTCATATAATATAGTATGTTGAAGAATGTAAAAGTAATATTAGAAATTTTATTTTTATAGTAAGGTGACAACACCGTAAATGGGGTAGTTACTGACGCTGATCTCCATAATCGTATAATTTACGTGTATAGTAATGTTTATGCAAAGTTTCATGTGGATACGTTCAACGTTGTTGTTTCCATTAGGGAAGAAATTACACTTATAGCATTTTGGCAATACTGGAATTGGAGGATGTTGAACCTTATAGCCGTATTTTGAGGATACTCAGGAATATTTATGCCAATTTTGGTTTATATATGTGATATGACGTAGGAGTAATAGTACAACATTTGATTTTATAGTAAGATGGCAACCCTGGAAAACGGGTGAGTAGACTTATAACTGGATAAAACCATGTCTGTATTTGCACTAGAGAGGTTGAAGAATGATCGGACAAAGTTTGATGCGGATACTTTGAATGGTATAGAACCCATTATTGAAAATTAGTTTTTAAGATTTTAACAACACTGGCATATAGTGCTTTTGTCGAAACATAGCCTACAACACTTCAGATTTGAGCCTATACCGTTCAGAAATGTGAATTTTAAGCACAAATGTTGACAACACTGATAAAAGTTATGCTTTTTCGAAATATAACCTAATACACTGTCGGGGCCGGAAGGGAGGTGCCAGTTCACTCCGTTCAGAATTGTGTTGTTTTATGGCGGAGAAGAATTTTTACTTTTCATTTTTATTTATATCGTAGATTATTGCATAAATAAAGTTCTCTATGTACGTGAATTCAGCTACAAAATTGATATTGTATTTCAGTGAATCAGGACATTTAAGAGGGCTCCGAGCTTCAACCCTCCTTTTAAAACATTTTTCAAAATACTTAAAAAACTAAGAGCACTATCAAAAATGTAAGAACATAGCGCATAGAGCTTACAAATTTCTATCAAATACAATGAACAGCGATCTCGAGGTCTTGTCCATTGATAAAGAATACGTTCTCAAACATTATGACGTAATTATTTAATTAAAGTCTCAGTACTAATCAATGAACAAGATTTCGAGATCGCTGTTCATTTTATTTCATAGTAATTTGTAAGTTCTAGTACGCTATGTTCTTACATTTATTTTTTTATAGTGCTCTTAGTTTTTGAAATATTTTGAAAAATGTTAAAAATGTAGGGGTTGGAGCGAGGAGCCCTCTTAAGAATAAGGTATAAGACTATTGATTACCATGATAAAGATGGTATACAGCACAAAATGTAAATCCTTGGTATGAGGTAATTTGCATAATCGATTATTCTCTTCAATAACGAATTCGACATTAAATATGCTTGTTAATACTACGGTAGAAATGAGAGGCCTTTCATACACGGCAAATTACGCGACATCTGGTGACATTTGTCAAGGAAATGTGAGGTCCTTCGGGGCCTTTTTGTCCGTCTTTTCATTTCCTTCAAAATGTGTTTGTTGTTGTATGATGTTTTTATGCTCAAAACATCAATTTTGAGGTCTTCTCTAAAAATTCTTCAGTAGCTTCCACCCGAATAGATTAGCAAATTGTACGGCTTAAAAAAGTGAGGTCCTGAGGAGGTCCTCAGATTTTGTGCAGACCTCACAGTACGCTCAAATACTTGTGGAAAACCTCACAAATATTGGTTCGCAAACACACACACGTACGCACTGTTCCTTTTCTTACCTATTTCCTTCTTTGATTTTCTATTTTGCCCGACCTATTGTAACACATTCAAACGTCTGTATCGTATGATAATTATTTTGCAATATATCTCCTCTTCATTGCTGCCACAGTAACTTGAATATTAAGCACTAAACATGGGATATGTTGGCAAGAGCTTAATTTTTCATACCGAGATTAGTTTCCAATATTCTCACCACGGCATGGGATTTACTTTCTTGAAAGATAGTACATATGCCTTAACCACTAAATAGTTTCTACATGTTAAGCCTATAAATATATCTCCGAAACTTTAATAAGCAAAGTGTAACTGGAAAGACATTATTTAGCGGTTAAGGCATATGTACGTAGGAAAACTTATTGTCAGCAATTTGGAACCTCTTCACAACACTGACAATTTACATTCATCAGCAAACTCTCATAAAAAAATTAAAAGAAAATGTTTTGAAATGTTCCTAACATTACAAAACTATGGGACTAACATAGCAGCTTACTTTTGGGTATGTTAGAACTTCGAAAAGAATCATGACGACAACAGTTAGATACAGATTTTGCTGTGAAGAGTAACTTCTAGACCTCTTGCTGTCTGAGTGAAGAATAGAAGTTTCGTTTTAGAACTTTCATCTTACTGCCATTTGGAGTATGGAACAATTTGAAATTTTAACGTTTCCCAAAATTATTTCTTGTATCAAATTAGTTGACACTAAGTATCATTCAACCACTTTTGTCATTTGACAATTTTACGTAGACCCTGACCTCCGTTTTCTTCCCCTACGGGACAGGAAGTGGACCTTCATAGCTAAAAATGTTAGTCCCTTAAAATAATGAAGGACATGTTTTTGCGTTTTCTTGTATTCCCAGTCGTTTTGAAGATACAGAGAGTGGCAACGGACTTTATGGACACGAAATTTGACCGCCGCCATTTTGGATGGGGTCAACATAGCGACTTGAAACTTTCGGCAAAATATTTCTTTTGTCGAGGCTTTTCAAACGATATACACTGTATTACCCGACCACCTTTGCCATTTGAAATTTTCAAGTTAACCCCCGTACCCCAATTTGGGTGGAACTTTTATAGCTCAAAATTCAAGACTCTCAAAATAACCAAGGACGTGTTTTTTCCTTTGCTTATATTCGCAGTCGTTTCGAAGATACACGGGGTTGCAACGGACTTTATGGACACCCTATATATATATATATATATATATATATATATATATATATCCATCAATGACACCGATACTTGCCCCCAAACGAAAATTTGTAGTTGCGCCACTGCCTATATTCTTAACGTCCACGGTCTTGCTGCCCTAGCACATTTTCTCGATACGCATCCCAATTCCTATAACAGTATAACCTAACACACCATTTATTCCAGCTAGCTCAGCTTCTTTTTACCATGAACAGCTTCTTTTTTCAAAACAATAGTTATCTCAGAATCAGTGACACGATTGTGGGCATCCGTAATTTTTTTCCTACGTCAGTCTTTTCTTGGGAAACATATCTAGATTCCACACTTCTCAAACCTTTTACAGGCTTCGTTTAATTTGGAACTATGGACAAGAGTTACTGAAAATATTCCTGTAAGATCTCAATTATATATTTCCTTCTTGTCTTTCTCCAGGGAACATATAACGTTCCTAGATGTGGATGTCTGGTTAAACAACAATCGACGAGATTAGCATCCTTGTGAAACGTACAAACAGCATGCAATCTCTTTATTTTAATGGTTCCCATCCAAAGCATACTAAATGCTCTTGCTGGCTGGTGCACCCGTTCTGCTCTCTGACGCATCGTTTCAAATTTACAATATTTCATTTTTTTTAAACTTTAATTTTACCAAAAACTCAATTTTTAATATTTGAAAGAGTAGAGGGGAAGAAGGGAGGGATGTCCAAGAAATGTGATTTCTCGTAATACGCATTTCAAATCCTAATCTTCATTTACTTTTTATTCGAAAAACCGCTATAACTTGTGGATTATTTGCGCTTATGATTGAAACTTTCCTAGCATATAGCTGTTATTGGTTAGTACTCGTTAGGCATTGCCCCATCTTTTCTGTACCCTTCATTTGTCTTGACTAAGTACTTCTCATTTTATTTAACTTGAATAATTTACTTTTCTCTTGCATTTCAGCGCTTTGTGGTCTCAAGATATGGAGGAGGTTCAGGTATGTGTGCACATTTTCTTAAGTACAAAATAAATGTTTTATTATAATATCCGAGTAATAATGTCTATTCCATCCTAAGTGAACTAGTTTTGATTGTCCTATTGAATCTTCAGTCACAGCGAACAGTGATTCCCAGAGTGAATTAAACTTTGTTTTTTTCCAAAGCTACTGAAAGTTATTCCCATAGTAGGATAAAAAATTAGTGAATCAAACTTTGTGTGATGGTGATTTCCAGAGTGAATATTCACTAACCTTCAAAAATTCTTCTGAATTAAACCCTCATGCTTTTGAAACTGTTTCTTCTAAAATTGATGGAAAGCCTAATATTCCGTCTTGTCAGTGCAGGATTAATATTATTGAAGAACTTTGTATTTGCTAGTGTGAAAAAATGGAGTGTACTTGTTGCAATGCTTTGTTTATTTTGGACTCATGTATACTAGAAACAGCAAAAACTTATTTACAACAAAATCCAATTCCTTGTAGTGGATGTACTGTACATTGAACATTACTCACCAGTGTAACTATAAGTGGAATATTTGATATATTATATCAAAACTTTAAATGAATCATGTAAACGATCATGAAACATTTACTGATTATTGACATTTATAAGAAATAAGGACATTTAACTATTCCAGTGAATATGGTTTTTTTAAGAAATGTTGAATTCTTTCTCAAGATACAGAATTTATTGCACAAGTAGTTCCAATTATTATTGAACAACAATTTTCTCCAGTAAAAACTTTAGTTTGTTCAATGGAAGAGAATTGATATGCAAGGTTTTAAAATGTCATCCCATGAAATTATTGCACGTGAATTTTGTATTGTATCTAGTGATGCTTCTCTAATGTTTCATTGTATGGTGAAACTTCCACGTGAAATGGTAGAATCAGCAATAAGTTCTCAAAATAGTGTGAATGATTAACCGAAATGTTTAGGGATTATCATGGGATACTTCAAATGGTTATACTATAACTCGTATTGGAAGAAGGCGGGAATGGCGCTAGCCATAGTGCTGTTACCGCCCATACAATCCATTTATTTTTTATCTTATCTTTTATAGTATTGGAAGAATAATTGCACAACTCTGCGAATTTGATATTCAATTCCACTAAATATATAAATCCACTAAATATATTTCCACTACATACAAAGTTCTTAGCGATATTTTGAGGAGAGGCGGTCTTTCTCCAGCAATGCTTCTCTCAACTCCCACACACGAGTTTTCTCCAGGTGCTGCAATGCTCAATCGAGATTTTCGTCTAGGTTGACACTTTCAGGATGGGATTCCAGGAATACAGCAAACAACTTTTGCTGAGTATCGGGGTTTCTGACAATTTCCTCTGTTGGGTAATTTAACGGAGCTTGTGTTTCTTCCCAGGGAATTGGCATAAAGGAAAAACCATCCATGCCCATACAGGCATAGTCCCGTTGACTGCCTTTTCCCTTAAAACATCCCTAGCAAATAAGATGGTATTCGGGGATCCAGTCGGCAATAGAACGCCAAATGCATGCCTCGTCGATCCATCGAGGAGTATACTTACACACCGAAACAGCATGTTTCGTAGCGGTGTCGGTTTCTTCTGCTGCTGCAACTAAGGCGTACTCGTCAATATCTTCAAATGATGCCATGACTGTCCTCAGCGTTGCCAACTCGTAGATATAAAATATAGCTAGATCGCAGTAAAAAGGCGCTAGAAGGTGCTAAACAATCTTAATGACTATTAAAATATAATAAAATGAAATGAAGGACAAAATATGGTTTATTTGAAGCTAGAATGCCTCTTTATTCGATGAAGATTTAATTATTCTTCTGCAAATGCTTAAAAATACCGTACTTCAAAAGATTAAAATGGTTTTCAATTATTTGATTTGAATATTGACAACGTTTTGCGGGGACCAAATGAGAGGGAGACAAATATAGGAAACGTCTCTCCAGACCTTCAGCTGAAAAAAAAAGAAAGGAAGGAAACATAAATTGACATGAGCCAAAGCAAACTTGTTTTATGTTTTGATTATCCCAGAAGAGTTCTACTTCGTGAAATGTGAAATTTACCGCCAATGTTTCTATCAAACTCGTCACATCCGAGTGACTATTGCTCTTCTTTGTACTTTTATGTACTGTATCAATGAGTGATACGTTTTCAAAGATTATGACGTCATTATTAATTTGAAGTCATCAGTCGACAATATTTCGAGATCGCAGTCTATTGTATTTCATAGTAATTTGTAAGTTCTAGTGCACTATGAACTAACATTTTTGATAGTACTATTAATTTTTTTAATATTTCCAAAATTGTTAATTTTGGAGGGTTGGAGCCCTCTTAAGAATAGAGAGAGGAGGAGACATAGTGATCAATTTTATATGCGATTAAGAAACAGGAAAGAGATTCGCCGTGTACCTCCCGCAATTGGTTGCATTGTTACTCTAATCTTTCCCATATGTTAACATTTTCCTGATCTCGGAGTTTCTTTCCCTTCAAGTTTGGCCCTCTTTTCCTTTTCTTTTCGTAGATCTTCATCGCTGAAACGAAACGAGGTTCTGATAGATGCAGAGGCAAGGCCAAATTACTGGAGGGTGGGGAGGAAGCAGTATATAGTTAACCTCAATCGCTGTTTCAAGAAGGCGAAAGAGCTTGGCAACAGTTTTTTTAAAATAGGTTTAGTATTTTTTTCAATAAAAACAAAGCAAAAGGAGCCTTTCTATATTCAAAGAAAAAATTGAAGAATATTTAGAAATTATATCAAATTCTAGCTAGGTTCAAAAGGCGCTATACTTGGCGCTAGGCGATAAATCGAAAAATGTGTCTCTAAAAGCTTTCGAAAGGCGATAGATCTAGCGACAAAAGCGCTAAGTTGGCATCGCTGGCTGTACCTGACAAAGTGGCTTGCTTCCGCTGCAACACACATAACCATATTCTTCCTCTAGCCAATCACGTGCACGCGCGCTAACAACACGCTCATTGGATTCCCACGCGCATCTTCCTCTGCACTGACAGATTATTGGTTACCTCTGCGCATGTTCCTGCGCATTCAGTGCCTCGGGGTCTTGACCCTTTCCTCCATTGACCCTCTGAAATTAATGATTCCTGTCACTGTTTATTTCCCTCCCTTGACATCTTCTTATCTACACCTAATTTATTACCTTCTTTCCTTGACATTAATGGCTTTTTGAAATTTACGACTGAGCTTAATTTTTCACAGTTATACTGATGTAGATATCAGAAATAATGTACTTTGTCGATTCCATTATATGGCAAAGGCATGTGACACACTTTCCCATCAAATCTTATTAGAGAACTCAAGTATTATGGATTCAGTGATCATAAGTTTAGATTTTTTCAGTCCTATTTAACAAATAGATATAAATCTGTGTATTATAATGGCGAATCTTCTCAGTATCTAAAATTAAGTTCGGGAGTACCTCAAGGTTCCATACTTGGGCCTGTTTTTTTTTCATATTATATATAAATGCTTTAGCGAAAAATGTAGACAGCAACGCTTCTCATTCTTACATGTATGCTGATGATCTAGCTGTAAAGGTAACCAGAAATAATATTTTTTCCGCTTTAAACAAATTGGCTATTTCAAACTCAACTGTAGAGAATTGGTGCTCAGCAAATCTTTTATGTGTTAACAAAGATACAACAGACAACCTAGGGTTTTCTCTAACCAAGAAAAAACATATTCCATCGACTCAGTAAAGTTCTTAGGAGTATATATACAATCTAACCTTAAATGGAACTATCACATTGATCATTTATGTAAGAAATTGAGCAAAGGTATTTTCATGCTTAGAAAACTAAAACTGTGCTTCACTGAACAGTATTTAAAACTGTTTATTTCGGTTATATTTACAGCTACTTAGCTTATGGCATAGCAGTCTGGGGGAATGATCCAAATGTTAAAAAGATTTTTATTCTTCAAAAAAAGGGCCATTAGAGTAATTTGTAACGTGGATAACAAAACATCATGTAAACCTTTATTTCAAAAACTTGTTTCTTTTACAGTGCATCTCTATAAGTATTAGAGTGTTTAATGTACGTGAAAAATAACCTCAGTCAATTAGAAAGTAATGAATCTGTTTACATCCACTTAACAAGGCACAGAACAGATGTAAGAATGGGTCAATGTAATTTAAGTACAACTACAAATAGTTTTGTTGAGTTGAGTAAAAAAACTGTATAATAATCTTCCTAAGAAAATCAAAGACCCAGAAACAACAAAATTTAAAAATGTTATGAAGCATAAGTTAACTGCCATGACTGTTTATAGTGTAGACGAATTTCTTGAAAATAGCTCCAAAATCTGAATGTAACTATACTCTAAAATGAAGATGCCCTCTATGTCTCAATGGCCTCACTCTCCCCTACATACATTATCATTGTATTTGCTCAAGAATATCACCTGAGAATTAATTGTACACGATTTTGTTTGTATTTTAGGAGATAAAAGAACTTTAGACTTTGAGAAAAATGAACAAATGAAATATAGAAAAAAGAAATTTGAAACAAGACCGGCATTTCAAACTGTGAGTATTTATTCTCTACATTACTTTAAATTTTTTCTTAATTTTTCTTAGTTGGTGGAAGAAGCTTATTATTTATCAATCATCAATTTATATTTATTTATCAAGCTTATTAACATTCAATCTGTTTTCAACGTGCACATGAGAGCATTAAAATTAGTTTGTGTCATTCAATTAGTTTTTAATTATAATTTTTTAACATTAGTAAGAAACACATAAGACAAAATCTATACCATAGTTGAAAATAACACATTGAATACACGTTGTATTACTGTCTTATTAACGCAATGACGTCTTTGTTGAAATATGGTTTAAAAATAAATGTAATTTTTATCAACCGATAACGGTTAATCAACGAAATGAACCTAAAATCAACGTTGAAAACACGTAGATCTATGTGTGGTACTGGAGATAGTATTATTGGCATTTTTACGAAAAATATATTTGTATGTAAATATTAACGTTGTCTCCACTTCCCATACTTCTTTTAAAGTTGTGAATCTTGATTTTGGCAAGCACCTTTCGCATTCAGCAGTTATCTTTACTCTTTGCATTAAAATGCCCATTTGCTTTAACTCCTCTTAAATAAATCAATACATTTAATATTTGGCTACAATAAGATATTTACAAACTTAACAAAATGTAACATAAAGAACCGCATTCTTTTCAAGGCCCTAGACTTTCCATACAGTCATTCCTGCATTCTACACTTTTAGGAATTTAATAGTTAAAAGGTATACCAACTTATTGCTTTTAGAACTACATCCCGAGTTAATTCCACGAAAAACTTTAAATATCTACCGGTATGACTTTCTTCCTTAACTGTTGTAAATATATTTCCTTTCATTCTCCGTTTTGTTTCTTATACAAGTGGAAATTATGGAATTGGAATTTTCAGCGACAAAGAGTCTCGAGACATTTTCTATCTTCGAGACATTTTCTGTACTTAAAACAATGCGGTCAACATAAGCAATACATGTTCCAACGTTGCAAGCCAATGACCATTCTGTATTTCCGATAGAATACAAGGCCTTTTCTTTCTTCTCTTTCTCCCTCCCACCTTTCAGAGATAATATATACTTGCTTTCTCATTGGTTAGCAGCCACACGTGGTACTTCGCTTACACGAGGAGAAGCTCCGCCCTGATCCAATTAGCCATTATAATTCTCTTCTCTGTCTTTGATGAGAAATTATAATTTCTCTTTTTATTATATTCAGTAACAAAAACTTTGCAAGATAGCGTTTAACATATTACATTGATAATTATTAAGTATGAATTTTTCGGTCTAGAAGAAATTTCAAAGCGACTTTTTAAGTGGTCGCTTGACCATACCGCGCCTTATATGAAGACCGACACTACGAACTTTTTCAAGGATAGTAATGTTTGCTCACCTCCCGAATACCGGAAAGTACCTTAGAAATGGCCTTAGTTGTTTCTTACCCATACCCGATCTTGACAACTTTTATATTTACTGTAGATATACCAGGTTGCGTAAATATGAAACAGGAATTTATGTACAGAAAAGACACAGTGATTGGATGACAATGCTAAGAAATATTTTATTCGAAGTATTGACCATCGCTAGCGATACATTTCTGCCATCATTCCGGCAATGTGTGGATGCTAGACCAAGAAAAAAACCTGTGCCTCTTGTGCTGCAAACCAGTCATCAAGCCATTTTCGTAAGATGTCAAGCGCTGGTCAGCAAGTGCGTGTCCCATGGATGCAAATAAGTGAAAATCGCAAGGCGCCAAGTCTGGTGAGTAAGCCGCATACGGAAGAATTTCCCAGCCAAACGTCGCAATCGTTTCCTTGAGCGGTTTTACTGTGTGGGAGGGTGCTTTATCGTGAAGCACAATTACATTACGTTGTCTTTGGTCATATTCTGGTCGTTTTTCACGCAAAGCTTGATGCAAATCGATCATTTGTTGTCAGTAACGTTGGATATTAACTGTTTCGCCAGGTTTCAGCAGTTCATAATAGATCACTCCCTTCTGATCCCACCAAACACAAAGCATTGTCTTCCGTCCATAACGATTTGGTCTTGTTTTAAAGCTACTCACACAAATAAAAGCATTGAAAATCCTTTGGTGGCATTATTTATTTTAATTGAAGTAGAATTTCTAAAGTGCTTGGAAATTTTGTTTTGTAAGTAACAGATGTACTAAACAATTGATAAAAGCTTTCTTTGGGAGAGATAATATTCAATATTCGAATTGACAAAATTTGATACGGTCTGAACAGTGACTATGGAACATTCGATACTGTTCATGACATTTCAAGATTAAATTGAAAAAGAGTATTCATTTTAATAATGTTTTTGATTCAAATTGTCCAAAATTTCTGATCATTCCTGACATAATATCTTGATGCGTAATTTACACAGTACAAGCTTGACAGTACAGACGAACCGAATACAAGGCTAATACAGCCATTCTCAGTTTCAAAATAAAATAACTTCGCCTGAAAATATATAAAAATATTCCAAATTTTCTGTATCAAACGTCAACTTTTGAATTTCAACATTTTCGTGTCATAAAAATTAACATCTCAACATTGATGTAAAAATAACAAATACAATTTCGCAGGTTGTAACTTATTAAACTGGGGCCTGATCCACTATAAACACTTTTGAAAAACTGAGTTAAGCAGACGGTTTTAATAAGACATTCATTTTCTAAACAAAATTTCTGTTGTCAGATTAATCGAAATGTTCTTTACTGTTTCATAAACTAAGCAATAAGACGTTATGTTGTAGTAAATTATGTCCCCTAAATATTTCACATCGACAGACAAGAAGTCTGATGCTTGTTTACGTGAAAACGACTGATGAATTGTAAGAAAACAAAATCTAGAAAGCAGAAATGCATATTGCTATCGCGGAGTGCAGAAACCAAAGTTAGTTCGGACATCATTCATAAAGATAGCTCCTTAATGTTAAAAAAAAGCGCAGCTAAATAGGGGGTACCTACAATTCATCTTTTCCCCAGAACGTAACTTAATAATAAGGAATAATGATTTAATGTGGTAAATGAGAGAACAGGAGGGCAAAAAGGTTTATAAGATTTGACTAACCAACGACACAATGTCGAGAAGGCAATGGTAAATACATGTCCGCCATATCCTGCTTATCTGCACATATAGATAAATCTATCTTGCACTAAATAAAAATAAAGACAATGGATTCTCGACATTTTAGATACTTTTCGTAGGACTTAACGTAAACAAATATGAAAAAAATGTGAGGAGAAAGAAAATCTATATGTATTTGATGATAATGTTATTCGTAATAAAAACTTTCATGATGCAGAACTGATTAATATTGAACGGATGATCAATGATTAACAGAGGAAAATCATATCGTTAATATTGTGGCGAAACGTTGGTTTCGGGATTCAAAACCAAAGCCCTCATAATAACTCATTCCAACTTTCTATTATAATCTTTATTGAGAATTGAAAAGTGGTTTATAGTGTACTGCTTGGGGTTTGGCATATGTCATTTAACAGTACTTCCAATTGTCATCCCAAGGCAAGCAGGACGACAGAGTGACCACAAAACCGGACGAAACGATTGGGGCACAGGAAAAGGATAGTCTTTGTATCCTCTCCTTGTGAAATCCCAATGGATATGGAAAACATCAGATCAAATGTTCTAGGTTTTCCGGTCATGAGAGTCACGCGTTGCTGTGTCACCCAGGGCGTAGTTAGTTCCCTGGTATAAATACGGTCGATCGCCCAGGCTCGCTCTCTTCTCTTCCCTTGTTGGCGGTACTCCAGGACCGGCGTGTAAATGGCGTCCTCGGATGGTGACTTGAGTACTGAGCCGAAGTTATACTCAGGTTAGTGGCTTGTAGCCCTTCTTGTTACCTAAGATGTACTTATTTCATTTAATATCATTTTTTTTCTTATAATGTAGTTTATCATTTATTTTGGTCTACCAGACCAAGTCGTCGAGAACTCTTGAACTGGTCTTTTATTGGTCATTTATTTGTCTTAAGTCCAAATCACAAAATTAGTGTTATTTTGTTGAACTGGACAATACGTAAACAATATTCCCTTAAAATGGACAAAATTAGTATGATTCTCTTGAAATGATCATATTTGTATTTGTATTTCATTCATTGTTGTACTAGATAAATTTGTATTTCGATTTTGAAACTAAAAGAGAATTAAATTCCTCTTACAAATCAAGTAACGTCAACCTAATTTTAAAGAAAGTACTTCACCTGTCTAGAATGGTATAATAAGAAATGGGTTAATTCTTGCATTGCGAACTAATATGTCAACGATCGAGTAGTAAAGTCTATAGTAAATATTTCAAATGTAACTTAAATTTCAATGTCAAATTTATATTTTAAAGTACAGAGAAACCTAGCTCAAGTTTCGAGTAAAACTAATCTATGAACGAGCTAGTATGGATAGGATAGGTTAGGACGCTCTGAATAGTTTGTTAGGTTAGGATTTTCCTTTGTCTACTTCCTTTATCTTTTCATTGTTATTTTTACTTTACTTTTGTTAAATAAATTTGTTAAGAAAAAGCCCAATGAATCCTTTAGAGAAAGGTATCCCAAGAGTCCCCTAATATTCCGTTAACAGGTCCCACTCAGGTATCCAGGCGATGATCCCGTGCTGAGTGCGTTAACCAGAAAAGAAGGTAAAAGTGTGCATAAAATGTAACTTCTCTTTCAGGGATGCGGATGATCTCTTTAGGTGGACTGATTCATCTTTGTTTTTGCTCTACCAACGAAAATTACAGTATAATGAGGTGTTTACCTCAAAAGTAGCCTCCTCTTAGCTAGGCTTCCTCCGGAGGATTGTGGACTAAGTCTCTATTTCAAGGTACTATCTCGGATGAAGTCCGCAGTCCGCCACAATATGAGGAAAGTAGAGGTAACGAATTTATTTTCATCTTTTCGTGATGAGTCCTGGTTTAGAAAATATTTTAGGACTTAGTAATGATTCTAAAGTGAATACACGCTTAGTTCACTTCGATCTCATGAATCCGAAAAAGAAAGCAAAGTTTCTAAGTGTTCCAGCATCTTTCCACACAAATCTTGATTATCTTATTCTTCCAGAAATAAATGTTTGTGTTGATATTGTAAATCATCAATCTGTTTATGCAAAACTAATTCGAAAAATTGGAATTTTTTTATCATTATGGAAGAAATAAGTATTTTATTTCTGAATGTCCACATTATGTTAAAGTTGAAAAGAAATATTTTGATACTCCTCAAATAGACTTAAAAGATGTGCACGGGGAAAAGTTGCCATTTCAATTTGGAACGTCAATCGTGACACTACATTAAAAAGAAAATCTGAAAGTAGTTAGGGTAGTTTTTGCATTACACTTTCTTCTAATGAAAATATTGAAAGTTATAACAACCCAATATAATATCTAATAACAGCCCAACATATTTTTCAATATTCTTAATAATCGAGTACATTTAAACGATTCGTGAATGCTAGGATTATGAGAAAATTCCTATTCCCTTAAATGCGATAATATTATTACTTGTCAAAATATAATATGGTATGATGATGTAAAAGATAAAATAGGACAAGGATACTATTCCACCGTTCAACAATTGTTAGATGAATTGAATAAAATAAATTTAAGGTTAAAATTTGAATATTCAAATAGTGCCACTGTGAAAGTTCATGACAGAATAAAATCTTTAGGTTTATCACCCATATTAGCGTTACAATTAGGTTTTCAACCTATTAATATTTTAAAACATAGTCGTATTCATAAACAGTCATTTTTAGACACTGAATATCCTCATCAAGTATTTGTTTATACAGATATTATTCAGCCTCAGTTTGTAGGTGATCGAAAAGCACCACTTTTACTAATTGTAGGTATGACTGATAATCATCTTACGAAAGTACAAACAATAACTTTTCAGAATTTATTTTCCATTCGCAAAACTTTCATTTGACACTGTAGAAATACTACTAAAGAACCATTCGCGTCCGGAACATTGACCGTAAATCTTCACTATAGGTGCTCATCAAAATGAAAACCTATACAATTACGCATAGAGGTAGAGGTATACCTTACTTTGAAGGACCAGTTCATCAAAGGGAACACTGGATTAGGAGTTCATTTCGCGGACTATTTCCATTTTCTTTGCCATTTATTAAACAAGGAGCAAAAGCAATGCAAACGGGGATTCAAGTTGCAGGTAATATGATTGAAAACCGTCCTATTAAGCAATTTTTAACAGCACGAGTTCGCGAATCAGGTTCATGTTTAAGAACTTACAAGGAACGATACCCAAGTGTGACACGCCGATTGCAATAATATTACACAGATATGTAGAACAGCAAAAAAATAAGCGATCCGTATTTTTTTTAATATCGGCAGCAGTGAACGTTTAAAGGGTCAAACAGGTGCGTAAAATTAGGCTCTCAAAACAAAGAATATGAATAGCTGGACAATGACAAGAGATAGGGCAAAATGTTAAATGTATGAAATAATATATGCATTTCAGGCTAGTCAATGGTATATAACACATTCATGCTAAGATCACACAGCATCCAGAAATGGACCAATCGGGGGTTGGAGAAGACCGTTGGATGCTATCTCTGGTCCCAAATGTATCGAGTGCTGCAAGAGTTAAAGAATACAAAATGTGTGATACTTTTTTTGTTTTTTGTCCAGATTGGAAAAAGATGCGAAATAGAAGTAGTGACGTCTTTGGAAGCTAAGATGAGAAAATCTCATTAGAGAGAAATAATCCTGAGGTGATAGTCAACCAACGACGAAGGGTTACAGAACGTTTGCTGCTGTTGCGACAGCTAGTGTTAACACCACCTAAAGGCAATTTCGATCAGAAACCTGTTAGTGTAGGTCGTCCCGAAGAATGTTGCTTGTCCGTAATCGACAAATTTGTCTTATAGCGCACACAAGGTGTTAGTGGAGCTACGAACAGCGGAAACGATTCACTGTGTGTTTGTGTGTGTGTTTGCGTATGTTAGTTGTTGTGTCATCATGAGAGCAGTTACTGGTGAAGATGTCTGAAATCAACCCACACAATGTTGTAGACTTAATGCTGGAGACATATAGGGCAAGACAGCGCATTGAGTCTCCTATTAGTGATAAAGAATTAGAAGTCAGGGACTACATTGTAGGTTTTTTTTACAGTTGCAAATCTGGACAAGTAGATGTTGCTTTACAACACGATTTAATATGTGATGAACACATCGACAGTGACACATCAGAAACGAACGATGAAGATGAATCATGCTCCCATACCGAAGTACCCACCTCGTCGTCACACGTGGCCACAATATATGAGGCGGAAGAACAGTGCAATGTAGATATGGAGTATAAAATAAGAGCAGTAAAGTTTAGGGGAAGTGGGAAAAGAAAGCAACGTAAATTCAAAACAGTGCAAAATCAATTTAAAAAACTGAAACATAGAAATGAACTTTACAAATGGGTGAAGCAGGCTGATCAGGGCGGAGGGCGCGTTGAGAAGTTGCGGCAAATAGAGAATGCTGTGTATGCACAATTTTGTATGCAACATCTTATAGTGCATGATACAGATGGAAGACGCTGGTCATTAGAAACAAATCGTTCTCTTTCACTGGAAAATTTCCGTGCTTCGAGAAAATGGGTCTTATTGTTTAAGAAGAAGTACAACATAGTGTCGAGAAAGATTACAAAATTCATAACACGCACGCAGACAGAATGCAATAGGGACATTTTTAATAACGCCACATCTTTTGTGCAGAGTGTAAAATTGGAAATTGACCGTGAGTCACGTACTCTGGACAACGTATACAACACTGATCTAAGTGGGTTTAATTTTGAATTCCATTCTGGTAGACTTCTCACACACCGTGGGGTGAAACATGCAATTGCGCATGTGCAATCGGTATCTGCTACAACTCATAGTTATACGATCCAACCCCTAATATCTGCATCCGGTAATATATTGTCGCCTATGCTAATTGTGTTGAAGGAGGCAGGCGGTTCTTTGGGACCTCGTGTACAGCAAACGATGTTTCGACCCCAGAATTTGTATGTATGTGCTTCGTCATCCGGCAAAGTAATAAAAGAAATACTCATGTCTTGGTTCCGCAATATGTATTTTCCCAATGTTGGGGAGAAAACATTGTTATCGGTTGATTCTTGGAACGTCTATAAGGAAGAAGATGTTGTAAACCTCACGCCTCCCAACAAACAATGTACTCTGAAAATACTACCCAAGCATACTACTGGCTTCATTCAGCCATTAGATGTTTATGGCTTCCGAATATGAAATAATTATGTGCGTCAATTATCGGACATGGTTCTTCTGACGCAAACGGACATCCAGCTACAAACAAGAGACAATATTCTGATACTGCAGTCTTTGGTGTACAATCAGTTATCCGCACCAAGATACAAGGCTGTGTTTCAATATGCGTGGTTCCGTTCCGAGTACATAGAAGCGCGTCCTGCTGCGTTTATAAACCCAGTAGAATTTGATTTCCATGATGTACAAGAGACACTGTGCAGCGTGTGTCAACGACCTCCTGCTATAAAGTGCTCTTGGTGTAAACAGTGCCTGTGTTTAGTTGATTTCATTGTAAAGTATCACTTTTGTGCCAGGTATTACGAATGAACACGACTGAATGTAGTATAATAGGTGTGTACCTCTCTGCGATTGTCTATTTTGGATATGTTTGATTTTGGATTGTTTGGATTTTGGATATACGACTTCCTGAAGGACTTGGGGCTAACATTGGAGTTGTTGTCAGAACTAGAGGGAAATATAAGGAAGAAGATTACAGTACCAGCAGTAGGTATGGGTCTATGGAAAGCAGATCCGTATGCAGTTCTGAAGAAAATAAAGGGATTTGAAAATAAAATTCAGCACATAGGAATAGAAATGATTATAAGTGATCAAAACTTCTTCAGAACTATTTCAAAGACACTAGAAGATTTAGAAGCAGTGGAACAAGAAGAACAAAAAGAGGAAAATATAGATGCATCGTCTAATATGGATCTGGAAATAAAAACAAATAAAGAAGTAAATGAAGAAAACAAAGACGAATTAGCAGATGTAATCAATGAGAAAAGAGAAACCAAACAAACAAATACGAAAAAGAAAAGAAGAACCTGGAAATCCTGGATACCAAGACTTTATAAGAAGAAAAATGGAAAGGAACCAACTACAGAACAGGAAGAAGAGGTGATAGAACAAACAATATATCCAGCCACTCAGGAAACAGATAAAGAAAACAGAGTAGATGACCAGCTGGTAGAAGAAGAAAAAAGAAGAAAAGTTAACTTTGACCCAAAAATACTCTATGAAAACTTTAGTTTAAACTATATTCTAACGAGGCTTGAGGAGCCACAAACTCTGACGGCGGCCTTAAGAGTGATAATAAGAAGCTACCATCTCAATGGAAAAACCATAACGTTCCCGGTGATCGAAGAGGTGGACAAAATTAATCTGAGGTCCAATGGCATCACCACTGACCCACAGGACCTGTTAGCGTTTATTCACAAAGTTTTTGAGAGGAGGGAGGAATCTTTCCAACTGAATAACGTGTATAGGCAGTTCGTTATGGAGTATGGAAGGATTGCATTTAATCCACTAGAGAAGTTCCCAGCATGCTGCGTCCACACACGACAGCCATAGTTATGTTCAAGATAGTACAAGTTAATCTGGATAGATCAAAACTCGCAACAGCAGAAATTAGACACTATTGTGAGAAGGAAAGTGTGGACGTGGCATGCCTCCAAGAACCATACACATTTAAAGGGAAATTAGTTAATATGCCAGTTAGCGTCGTAGCGATACTGCCTAATGATCCAACTCCCATGGTAGCAGTTGTAATATTCAACAGGAACACAGATGCTTTAACACACTTCAGATATGCAGATAAATGGACCCTGTGTGTGGATGTTTCCAGTAAAAATTATAAAGTAACCATAGTGAATATTTATTGTCAGTTTTCTCTCCCGAGAGAGGTTTTTGTACAGAAAATAGATAATGTAATGAATGGAATGCAAATGAAAAATACCATATTTTTGGGGGATTTTAATCCTATGTCTCCGCTCTGGCACTGCACAAACGCGGACGAAAATGGTGAGAAGTTCGAGGAGTTGATTGAACTGTTATAATATAATCAGAGAAGGTCAACCACTTACGTATATGGGCAGGGCTGGAGCGGGGTCTAATATTGACGTAACTCTGGCATATGTAATCGTATATGTAACTGGTCCGTGGACGAGCACGCGACTTCTAGTGCCCCCAACGTCGTCGCTTTGACGTGAATGACGAAGAAGACAACTTAAATCACGAAATATCCAACGAGGATAATAAATTCAACTATAACATAAATAAATTAAACAAGAAAAAACTCATAGATAATCTTGTATTACCACAAATTAACCGAAATTTTGACCTTCAAAAACTCAACCTGGAGCTTGAGGAAGCAATTTGGAGAGCAATAGAAAATTCAACACCAAAGAAAAAACAGAGAAATGATAAAAGAAAGCCTTTTTGGACGGAGAGTTTGAACAGATTGAAGAGGAAGATGAAAGCTAGCAGGGAGAGCTACAGGGCAGCCAGGGATCACGCATTGAGATCAGCAAGATTACAGACGTATAGGAGAATAAAGCAACAATTTGAAACGGAATTAAAAGAAACTAAGAAGAAGACCTGGAGTAAGTTTATTGAAGAAAATCTACAACAAGACCTCTGGGGCATGCCATATAAGATAATTATGTCCAAGATTAAAACAGAGTGCTATGAATACCCTCAAGGACGATTCAGGACAATTTACCACAAATTTGAAAGACACCATAGAATTGTTTTATCAGAAGTTGTTTCCGGACGACCGAATAGAGGATGATAATGAAGACAACACAAGGATAAGGAATAATGCCAAAGAAGTCCCAAGCAATGAAAATGATAACCCCGATGACCTGATTGTGACTAATGATCAGGTGATGGAAGCTTTAAAGAAATTAAAACTACGGAAGGCCCCAGGACCAGATCAGATAAAAAATGAAATATTTAGAAATAATGTAGATATATGGACCCCTTATTTAACCAGATTATTTAATGAATGTATAGAACAGTCAATCTTTCCGAAACCATGGATGGTAGCAAATTTGGCAATCTTCTTGAAAAGTGAGGACAAAGATAAACGTAATCCAAAATCTTATAGACCTATATGCCTCTTGAATACAATAAGCAAAATTTTTGAAAAAAATATTGGCTATAAAAATAAATAAAAAAAGAGATAATCTGGAGAACTGCAAATTACAGTACGGCTTTCGCCCCAAAAAATCTACAGAGGATGCTATCAATGAATTGTGTAGTAGTAACATATATGATTTACGAGACGAAACCTGCAAGTATGTAATTGGAATTTTCTTCGATATTATGGGGGCATTTGACAAGTTATGGTGGCCCTCATTGTTAGAAGAAATAAGAAAGCTTAAAATCAACAGCAAACTATGGAAGTTAATACAAAATTACTTTCAGGATCCAAAATTAAAAGTAGATACAGTGCACGGAGTTGTGGTTAAGACTCCTACAAGAGGATGCCCACAGGGCTCGCTGTTGGGTCCGATCTTTTGGGACCTAGTATTTCAGCCGTGCTTGGAGGTATTGAATGGAATGCAGCAGGTAGAGTGGGTGGTGGGATACGCGGACGACCTGGAAGTGGTGATCAAGGGAAACAGTCGATTGGATATTCAAACAAAAGCAAACGAGGTATTAGAAATGATGACATGATGGTGTAAAGCAAAAAAATAAGCGAGACCGCGACGACCGCGTCTACCGTGAATCGGACTTATGACAAAAACAGCAAAGGACATGAATAAATGATCCTGCCGGAATCCGGTAGAAGAGCGCCTTGTGGCGGAATCCGTAACAATAGACGCTCGTGAAGTGATAAATGTGAAACTATTTGGTGATGGGGAACTAAGAATAAATGTGCAAGTGTAACTAAATTAGTGGCAACGATAATTACGCTAACTTTTGGAATCCAGAAGGAAGCGATAGTGCAGAAATATGAGTGTGGATGAGTGAATTTGAAAGAAGGAATAATAGTGCAAGTAGTGAGAACAGAAGAAGAAGTGATAGGATACTTCAACCTACAGAGAACTACGATAAAACCAGTGGCAGAAGAGGGAAGTGGATACGAAGGAGGGATAGCGAAAAAAAACTTTGTGGCTTTATCATCGAACCCACGCGCACCTTACCTACTAATTCCCTTCTTTTGTACTTACAGGAATTGAGAATAAGAAGAAAAGAAGAAGAAGCTCAAGTCTATGTTTGTCTCGTCTGTGTTGTCCATGTGATGTCTGTACTTGTGTAAATGTATTATGTAATCTTTGTTTTATGCTTTTACAGTAAAATTGAGGATATAGTAGATAGGGTTCCCTCCCAAGCAAATAAAAATAGGTCCAGCAAACAAGGCCAGGAGAACATTCTGGACTTCTGGCAAAAACCCGTCCCGCAACCCCAGAAGTCTTACACTGATGGAATATAGGAACTTCTTGGAATGCCGGAACTCCGGCAATGCAAGAATCTCTAGGGACATATCTGCCCCAAGGCAAGAAGATTAAAACGGATCGTACTGCACGACCCTGAAAGTGCATAACTTGACTTGTGTTAAGAATACAGAGGCAGGGGTGGAACGCGGGTCCCTAAAATAAAAAAAAATTTATAAAGTGCTCTTGGTGTAAACAGTGCCTGTGTTAACTGTTAACTGTGATTTAATTGTAAAGTATCACTTTTGTGCCAGGTATTACGAATGAACACGACTGTATGTGGTATAATAGGTGTGTACCTCTCTGCCATTGTCTATTTTGGATATGTTTATTTGTTAATGTAGTACTTCTTCAACGTACAATATAGTAAGCGAAGTGCTTTTGTTCTTGTACTTGTTTATATTTTCTTTCGTGATATTTTGTCACAAATAGATAGTCAGTTGTCGGCTACAGGGTTCAAGATCAATTAATCTACAGTGACAATGTAGAATATCGTGCTTTCTGCAACTCTTTGCACCCATATGTGTCGTTGGTTGACTATCACCTCAGGATTATTCCTCTCTAATGGGATTTTCTCATCTTAGCTTCCAAAGACGTCACTACTTCTATTTCGCATCTTTTTCCTATCTGGACGAAAAACAAAAAAGTATAACACATTTTGTATTCTTCTTTAACTCTTGCAGCATTCGATACATTTGGGACCAGAGATAGCATCCAACGGTCTTCTCCAACCCCCGATTGGTCCATTTCCGGATGCTTTGTGATCTTAGCATGAATGTGTTATATACCATTGACTAGCCTGAAATGCATATATTATTTCATACATTTAACATATTGCCCTATCTCTTGTCATTGTCCAGCTATTCATATTCTTTGTTTTGAGAGCCTAATTTTACGCACCTGTTTGACCCTTTAAACGTTCACGGCTGCCGATATAAAAAAATACGGATCGCTTATTTTTTTGCTGTTCTACATATCTGTGTAATATTATTGCAATCGACGTGTCATACTTGGCTATCGTTCCTTGTAAGGTTGAAATTAAAATCAGTCTGTAAAGTGTATATACGAATCATACTGTGTAAAATTTAGTATAGTTTGAGATCAACCATGAGATCTGTCGTACACTTTTCAGCCTTCGATTATAATGAAGAAAATAATTTCATAGTCAAGCAATTAGTCATATTTCATGTATATACCAATAGTACTCAAAGTTGGATATTTAAACCTCCTTTTCTAATATCCAAGGTTATTCCTAGTTTAAGATATGCAAATCGGTATTTAAGCCAGCATGTATTTGATTTAGAGTGGATAGAAGGCGAAGTTGAATACGGTGAAGTTAAAAACACAGTGACCAAGTATATCTCGTACAGTGATAGTGTTTTCACTCACGGTAAAGCACGACAATTTTTTAAGTCTCTTCTACAAAGAACAGTGATTAATTTGAAAGATATAGAGTGTCTAAAATATAATGCTTTAGCATTTCCATCACAAAGTTGTGTTTATCATCTTCATCAGTTGTCAAGTTTTCGTTGTACCTAAAAAGGAGCTTCAGTGTACGGAATTTATTTAACTTATTATCATCTACGATCTTTTATTCTACCTGTAAACAGAACAATGCATGAACCAATACCAATAAGTGAAAGTGATTCAGATCTGGAGTGAGGAAATTTTAAAAATTGAGCTTCAGGGCTGTACTAGTGCAAATACATTTACTGGAATTTATTCAGTGGACACTTTACCCAAACAAATTAAATATCCGGCGGCACTTATAGTAAATTTGAGTGCGTCAAGTTCCCCTGGAACTCACTGGACTGTTATATATATTGATAAACATGGACGGGACAGTATTTTGATAGCTTCGGAAATGGATCTAGTAGACCAATTGTAATTTTTTTTAAATCGAAATTGCAAATTATATCGTGTGAATAAAACTCAAATTCAACACGAAAAATCTTTACTATGCGGACTACTCTGTATAGTTTTTATTTATTTCAGTGTGCAAGGAAATTTGTAATTTCTACTTTTCATACTATGAATCTGCATAAAAAACGACAAGAATGTCAAATCTCTTGTAAAAATATTATAAAACGAAAAGAAAATGTAAATAAAGTTCTTTCATATAAAGGTAAAAACAAATCTTTTATTTCAAAAATCCATGAAAGAAAAAAAAGTAGAGTGTACAGAAATATATTTATTTCATAATTATATAATAGCTTTAAGAAGGTTCAAAATGTGAAATAGAAAAAAGTTAGAAATGAAGTCAGTAGAAGGCAGCTTAAGTTAATGGTAAATATAACAATTTCTAGCATGTTTCCTCGATTATAAAAAATACGAGACACATAATAAGAAACACTTTTGCTTACATCATACAAAATTTAAAAAAATCTTTCACACACAAGAAAATACCTGCAAACATTAAAACACAATCTGTTCTTTCTCCGCACCGATCTATTTTCCAGTCAAGCAAAAGAACGCGAAACAAAGAAAAAATTCTGCATCACCTGTTATGCGGCGAATATAAAAAGAAACATGTTCTATCTTGCCTAGAGCAGAGAAGCGAAACAATAAATATATTGTTAAATGTAATTAAACTGGCGCCGCTGTCAATCAAGCGGCTGACTTAAAAAGAACAAGATATAACACGTTCTTTAGCTTAACAATGCAGCAAACAAAAATAAACGAACACCTGCTTTTAAAAGAACACGTGAAAAAAATCCAAGAAAACCCCCAAAACGTCAAAAGTTATACGATTAAAAATTAGTTGGGCAATGGATCTTCTATATATAAGACACGGAAACATATATGCTGCGCGTTGACAGCGAATGTGCCAGCATTCTCATTCAAAATAAAATCATGATTCCCACCCTAAAAGTAAAATGAGATTCTTAATAAATTTCTATAATAAATTTAATCTTCCGCATCGCATTCTACGGTTTCGCGGTCACAACGGGGCCGTATTATCCGTTCCCCACGGCGAGCGGGGGGGAGCCACGGGGCGGTAAAACCACGATTACATTAATCCACTTATTACACCTTCATTAAAATATCAAACTTACCTTCCCTCATCTACAAACGATCCTAAGTTAGGGGGAGGGGTAAAACCCAGCCCAACTTCTCAACAATACCTCATACCAACCACAGCCTCACAGATCTAATGGTTAAGCCTACAAACCAGTTTAAAAACCGGTACAACAAATTGTCTGGCATCTTCTACTCTACCACTATGTTGATAGGTATGAGGTATTGTAGAAGGGTTGGGATGGGTTTGCAGTAGATGCAGCAAGACGGAGGAGTTTTCTTGTTCTTCTGCAACAACACTTTGGATTGGAGATCGCTTAATGTTCCGTGAAAATGGCATTCCCGTAACTTTGCCACTCCCCGGTTTTCATGGTCCCGATGCCTGCACATGAGGCATGCTCAAATATCTGTTTTCCAGTCGGATGACCCGACTAGAATTGTAACCGAATTGCAGAAGATACAGGTCTTCCTCCTATTGTTGGAGCAACCTGTTTTCATTAACATGTTCATCAATCTGCAGTGTCGCTATGAATACTAAGTGAGAGGTGAGGGTAGATTTTGAACACAATCCAACCAATGCACTTAGATATGTGTTACCGTAGTTACCTTGCTGTTTTATTGACCTATCTTGATTTCGTACACGTTTGTCATTTCCGTACTGCTTGTTTTGCCGCATACTGTATTTCCTACAAAATATCACTAAAATGCTGTGTGCTTTCTAAATTACAAGTGACATCCTTGAACTCACAACAGGCAATGAAAGCGAGTGTACGAGTGACCTAGTGGTTAACGAGGAGAGAAACAAGAGAATGGTGATTAACAGATGTAAACAAGGTAGAAAACTGACTCATGAGAAAAGCTAACCGAAGAAAGCCATAGATTATAAACTTCTGTAAGAGAAGGATCTATTTTTCAATATGGCGAATTAAAATATGGCAGAAGTCTGCTGTTTCAAATATAAACAATGTCGAAAAATAGGCGTGCGCATATAATTATTTCTTCTTCTCTTTTCAGATAACGATCGGAGTAGATCAATCCAAATATTTAGGACTTATGTCAAACATATCTTTACAAAGTGTGGCTAGTAAAAGTATAAGCATACATAATGAGCACTTATCAGTTGAACATTTTGGCGAAGATATTCAAAGCAGTCTGTACCTAAAAGATTTAACAGAACAATTGGGTAAGAGTAACCATAAGATTGTACCACTATATTCGTGTGGTGACGGCAACTGTCTGCTCCATTCCATATCGAAATTTATCTCCGGAACTCAGCTTTATTGGTTTGTCTTAAAGTCAAATTTATATTGTCATTTGATGAAAATGAAAGCCATTTACCAGGTAGGTTTCTTTCATTTTTCTATGACTGTTGCCCTGATTATATTTTTCTTTTGTTGCATAATGAATAATGAACCCGCACACCCTGTTATTTCATCAAAATTCATTATCGATAGAGGATGTGTTTATTCCTGAAGTAGAATTGTAGACCGAGTGCATCGAAAAGTCAAACTTTGAAACTTGAAACTTGCTTTCGAAAACATAAATCCAGTCTGATAGTACTCAAGACCTGCATAAAGATACCTCCCAAGCAAACAAAAGTTCTACTAAAATCTACTGCACATGTATATTTCTGCAAAATAGTAATTATAGTCAACAGACTGCGATAAAATGCTGACGCGCATTATGTAGTTATACCCGTTTTCCTTTCTCAACATTTTGCTCCCGATCAAGTGGAACCAAAACTAATTAACTGTAATTATCTCAAAACGGTAACTGGAAAATTAAATAAACGAAACGAGAGTAGCTAGTACATGCATCTTTGCAGAAGGTATACGCTAATGTGTAAGGTTAATTAGAGGATATACGGCGTATACCTCCGTATACCCTCAACTACAGCCTTCCATATTGCATATTCTCACTCCTCATACTTTCTAAATACTTGTAACTCGTTACCTATTCTTCAACAGGGGCATATCAGATTGATTGAAAACGTGTATTCTTAAAGAACTGTGAATGTGAGTAATATATACTTTTAAACTTTTCTTCTTCTACTACTACCACCACTAATAAATAATAATAATAATAATAGTAGTAATAATAATACCTCTTCTTACAAACTTGGCTTCAACTTGAACCTGAACGGTGAAATTACTGTATAAGATCATATCGTTTCTTTTATTGTACCCGGATTGTTTTTATTGCGGATATAAGGGGCACTAGTTTGTATATAAGTCGTTGAATAAATCAATCTTCATTTACACCTAGATGTAAATAATTTACGGGAAGAAAGACAGTTGTTTGCTCAAAACCTGAATTTAGTAATGGCATTTCCTGACATTATTAAGCTACTAGGATGGTCCAGTGGTAAAGAAGTCGACTTTTGAATATTACAATGAGTTAACATAGGTTCAAATTCTGTTTTAGCCAAGATATTTACAAAACAGTTTAAGAACAATAGAATACTGACCTCTCATACTACACGTCGACTTCTAAAGAATGTGGAAGTAACGCACCTAGTCATCTACAGTGGAAAAGGCAAACAACGGTGTCATGATAGTAAAGAAAACGATTTACGAATATTTGTTGGAAATAGCAACACATGAGAAGACATCACCGGAAGTATCAACTTTTCTTGTTCTTCTTCGTAGAAAGAAAAACTATAACATTTGTTAAGCAACTATTGGCAACTTGATGTTTGGTGTTATGGCTATCGATTTTGATTTTCAATCTGACGACCTAAGTTCAATTTCCACTAATGCCTTGTTTAGATTACTAACATTTTACGATGGTAAAATTTATGTGTGAAACTAACTTGCGTTCACACTACCGAACTTAACTTGGTTATCGTGCTTGTACAACCATTGTCTGTAAAGAAACAGGTTGAGGTTTCCGTGGTTGAGTTAAGAATCTGCTTGTTACATGGGAGAGGATTAAATTATTAAAAAATGAACACAAATGAATTGATTATAGCGTTACATTTTGTAGATTAGTTCTGCCATCATTCTTTTATATTTTGAAAGTAGTACGCACCACTATTATACTATATATTAAGATAAACAAAGAAATAAACTCACGAAGTGATTCGTGCCTTATAACTAACTTGCGTTTAGACAGTCGTTTCTTACTAACGTTACAAGATAACCGTCGTAAGTTGACGCTAGTTAAATTTAAAACCCGCGTTAACGGTAACTACCGTTTACACTACTAAAATGAACATGGGTTAACGTTAACCATGGTAAAATGTTAGTAATGTAAACAAGGCATCAGGCCCTTTTTTCGTATAAATCGATTGCTGAAATCAGAGATTCATCTCCGGTTGCAGAGCCACGAGACAAGATGCGTCACTGGCGAGAATCAGAGAGTAAACACTGTATAAAAAGGGTATGTGTTTGTGTGTTCTTTAGCATATATTTGTCATGTTTTTCATCGGTCTTTCTATCTCCTTCTATTTCTTTACGTTTTCTTTTCACGTTTTCGCCTTTTGCTATTCTATCTTTCATTCTCTTATATTTATTTTTCTCTTGCTAATTGCTTCTCTCCCTCCCCCCTCTCCAAGACCGAATTAATATATGAGTTTAATGGGCTGTAGCCCAGGGCCCCCAATGCTTCAGGGGTCCCGCCAAAAGTAACTCAGTAACCTATGTAAATAGTAAGAACAGGGTTAGGGCCGTTCTACTGCATGGGCATAGTGGGCGGTCGTCTGGTGCTCCTAAATCTATACTGGCCTACTCTCCCAATGCTATTCTAAGTACTTCTTACAAGCACTGACTTTTCTAAATTCTTAATGATCATATTTTAATCAATTTGGGAAAAGTATTGTACGTCAGTTCCCTCTCAGTAAAGGCAAATGTTAAGTGATGTGATTAGCAAATGATAATATGATTAGAATTTCAGAATTTTTAATATCAATTCAGAATAATAACATTACTGAATTTTCAATGCCAATATTTAAATTTATATGAATTCCAGTACTTCTTATACCAACGAGGGAGAACCTTTGTTAGCGTGATTGCCTTGTTATTAGGAGGTCTCAAGAGCGATTCCCGGTAATACTTTGGCAAACTTTATTTTGTATGGCCCATTCTAGTAACTTTTGACTTCTTCCCGTCACGATTATCCGTCACGTTCTAGTTAAAATCCACAATCACAAACATCTGTGCCCCAGCCACATTCGAACTCGGGACCTTCGAGTAGCTGGCTTGGCGCCCTAACAACCACGGCTAGAAGTGCCGAGCAACCTGACTGAGGTTTTTCCTGGTTTCCTCGATCACACTAGGCAAATGTTGGTTGGGAAAATGTAATAATAGAATGGAACAACAATATAAAAATATGAACGAAAGTAGTTAAATTTTCTGTTGAATAGCTAAAATCTTCATTCTCTGATAAACAATTCTCTTATTTTAAGGAGAAACAATTGACGTATATGTTTTTAATTTTTGCTCTGTATTGGTGTTCGAATGGAGTCGCCGTGACTCAGGCAGTAGCGCTTCTGACTACGAATCTGGCGGTCTGGGTGCAAATCCCAGCCAGGACTCTGAATGTTTTCTTCAGTGCTCCCATGCCTGGCGCTTTGAGGTGTATCAAATTGAGTACCAGAGTGTCCTTGGTACTCTTGGACACATTAGGAGGTAAAGGCAGTCGAGCGTGGGGCTGACCAGTGACAACCTCACCTCACTTCGTTGTACCATGAATTAGTAACCGAAAGTTTAAGGAAATGTTTACTTTACTTTGTTTGGTGCCAACACAATTCTGTGAACGTATGCAAAACCTAATAAAAGACATTTTCAAAAAATAAGTAACTCTTCCAATATACTTTATAGGTGCATATCTCTATTCTCTAGAAAAATAGTCATCTGGACACATATATTTGGTTGTCCAACATATAGAATTTCTGTACAATCTTCCATAAGTGATAATGCTTTCTCTGATCCTTAAACCTGTTTTTCTCGAAACTATAGGAATGTTACTATCAGGTTCTTGCATTTACCCACAGAATTGCTGTGTGTTTTTGTCCTGGGGCGCTAAAATCAAATTTGTGATAAGTAGGGCTATAACATTTTTTTTCTATATTGCATGTGCTTCGCTATAAATATGTCAATTTGAAGAATTTAGGACTGAACATCAGATATTTCTTTCACCAATCAGTGACAATGTGTTAGGTCAGTTATACGTTTATTGTTAATTTTTCACTAAGCTCACGTACCAGAATCCAAAGGTTCGCGCCAGTACGAGTTCGGGTGCCATAATTTGAGAAACTGCTGTTTAGAGCTATACATATTGGAGTTATTAATTCGTGTTGGGATAAATTGAGATTTACGAGTCAAGATACGAAGTTCTTATTGGTTTTTTTTTTAAGATTTAAAAAAAGTATATTGTTGACTTAGAGATATCCCGTCTCTAAAGTCTTAATACCATCCACGCACTCGCCTGGTGTGACTGCGGAGACTCCTTTGCTTGAAGGAGACGAATGCTGGAAGGATATTCTGGGGGTTGTTTACGGAGCAGATGATAGACATATAGGGATCGATTGAGCACTACGTAAACTAAATGACAGACGCCATTTCAAAACCAAAATGGGGTTCATTGACCCAAATATACAAAGGATCCTAACCAAGAGCAGACGGACAACCAGATTTCAGTGGAGTACTTTACCTTTTCTACTCCGCCATAGGGAATTTAACATAGTGTTCAGCAAAGCGTGATCCCCCTCATTAGCGAGACGAATTAGCGTAACGAATTAAACGAAATTAGTTTGTGAATCAAGTGTGACCTCACCGAGCCAAATGAATGATAGAGTTAAAAGTATTTTTGAATTAAAATATTTTATTGTAATATTTTTATTATTCAGAAGAGAAGACATATTAAATAAAATAATGTAGGATATTTGTGATTCAATTGCTAACGGAAGATCTTAACGCAGACGAGGAATTCTTGAGATTTAACTTGCAGAAAGTAAGTCTGGATTACCGTAATGTTGTCAAGATTTGAATACTTGAACTGTCTCGGAGTGAATTGAAGTCGGGAACAAGACTCGAACCTGCATGCCTCTTCGAAGTGTACTTTCAATGAAATCGAGAAGATAGGTTTGTAATATTGACCTAGAGTTTTGGACTCCAGACTGGAATCGAACTGACACCAGTCAAGATGAACTCAGGACTTTTAGCATTTTGTTAGCCTTCCTGTATTGTCCACAAAGAAACGAACCCAGGTGAATTTACACG
>JAGDQP010019787.1:0-34339 GCA_022664845.1 Lepisma saccharinum | reverse complement strand
TATCTATATCGTCCTCTATTAAATCTACATCATCCGCGTACACGAACAGTTGATTCAAACCATTCAATGTTAGTCCATTTTGTCCTCTTTCATTTTCTGAATCGTATATTCTAACGCAAAGTTAAACAGTAATTGTGACAAGGAATCACCTTGTTTCAAGCCGCTGCGAATCTCGAAACTATCTGACATATTGTTACCTATCCGTACTCTGCTTACGGGATCACTGAGACACATCCTCACTAGTTGAACAAGTTTCTTCGGAATTCCAAATTGTATCAGGATTTTCTATAGTTTTTTTCCTTTTGATAGAGTCATATGCTTTCTTAAAATCAAATAATAACTGGTGAACAGTCCCATTGTATTCCCATTTTTTCTTTAAGATTTGTCTCAAGGCGAAAAACTGGTCCAACGTGGATCTATTTCTTCTAAATCAACATTGGTGATCTCCAATTATTTCATCTACGTATACGCTTAGGTGAGTTAGCAGGATTTTACTCAGTACTTTGTAACGTGTTGGGAGTAATGAGATTGTGCGGTAATTATTACAATCCGATTTATCGCCTTTTTTATACACCGAACTATTATTGGCGTCTTCCATTCCTTTGGAAGCTCCTTCTTTCTTCATAGAGCACTTACCAATTTATGTAGTTCCTTGATTACTGCCATTTCTCCCGCTTTAATTGAATTGGCTGGAATATCGTCTATTAGTAGGGATTTGAAAATTTTCAGTTTCTCTATCGACATTTCGACCTCGATCTCGTTAACCTCGTACACAAACAAATTCGACGTGCAACCACACACACACCACCTGCTCCTACTTCGAACACCAACTCGAATCCTCCGTCCCTTATCACACAACGTCGTCCTAACCTCAAGAAGATCAAACAAATTCTTCTGCATTCTCACTTCCATATAATTCAATCTGACCCAGATACAAGTTGCTTCCCAAGTTGATGGAGGTGCTGCCGAATGGTTTCTCCACTCACACTGAATTGTAGTTCCAGTTCCTCACATGTCTGGCCACTGTTCACCTCAATTGCTGCCTGAAGATCTTCATTTGGTACCTGTGTTAGCCTTCCTGCACTTGGTGCGTCTTCGAGTGTTTCGTCACCGTCCTTAAACTTGGTAAACCACCGCTGCACTGTCCGCGTAGTCACGACACCCTCACCAAAGGCCTGGCATATCTTCCGCCCCGCTGCAGCTGCGTTTGACCCCAGTTTGAACTCGTACAGCATACACGCCTTTATGACGCTCTGTGGAGATCCCATGTTCACTCTGTCCTTCCGCACGTTCACGGTGTAACTGAACTGCCACAACCACGTAGTACGTTGGCTATACCCACACCAACAACTAACCTTCGCCTGATCTCCATTACCATTCAACTCACGGTGTGAGGGTCAATTGAACCTAGATCTCCACAAACAGCGACAAAACTTTCTTGGTTCCCTTATATTATGTCTTTCGCTGAACTTCGAAGATTGGAAGCCAGTCATTTATTACAAGCACGAAAAGGTGTGATTTACACTTGGAATAGATCTCCGATAGATGTCATGGCAAGTTTTACTGGAACTACAATGGAATGATACTGTTTTAAAGTTACTTTTCTACATTACTTGGATAGAAACACCTATGGTTATATTGGGAAGATCTGGCTTGAAATCTATCAACCCTTCTTGGTATAAGGTGTGGGATTCGCTGGATAGCAAACATCAAGAAACACAAACCATGGGACAGGTAATGTCCAATACAGGTACCAACGGCATAGCAGAGGAAGTATCTACAGATATTTCTGTGGTTTTTACTAAACTACAATAAACATGAGAAAATTTGAATGGGGAACTTGCTTCCAAAATTCTCCTTAAAACGGTCATGGAACAAATCTTACAGACTTTCCATGGAAAAATAGACAGACTGGATGAGAGGAAAACGATAGTAAACCCTACGGGAACAGACTGGTATGGAAACGGAGATGGAAGAAGAAGATTCTTGAAGAGGAGATTCCAATGGCGGAGAATAATAGTCAGCAGAGTAGAATGATACAGTAATGGGAAGTAACTACCAGTTGCTTGGAATCGAGACCACAGAGTGACAATATAAAGCATAAGAAGAAGAAGCAGATGACTGGTAATGGTTTAGTGAGGACGGTGAAGCTATAAAGAGATCTAAGATAATAGGTGGCAGCTGAGATAAGGAGGAGATCAGTAAGGTTAAATCTGAGGGTGGGTTACCAGAAGCTGAAATGAACGTTGAAGAATGGCTTAATAGCAAGGGTTTAATACACAAAATGATATCTCCCTTCTTTGAATAACAACGTACCAATCTAGAATACATGCTTAGACTGGGTCAATTAAAAGAAGCGCTCTCGATATGACAACAATCATTATGAGAAATATCAAATAGGTCAGGTAGCCAAATACACTTAAATGTTCTAGTAAGCATAAGATCAGGTTTTATGAAGAAATGTATTAACAAGTGTAATTTTCAACAGATGTTGTTACTTTGTATATTTTGTTTGGGTTATGGCATCTTACAAAAGAAGTATCCCTGATGTCAAGTAAATAACTTGGACATTGACAAATCACTATTGTAACGAAAATATCCACAGTGAATTTAAATATTTTAGTATAGAGAAGAGTGATGTGTGGTGAAGTTGAATTAAGTATATCTGTTTTAATTCTACTAGATTTAGTCACATTGTTGAGTTACATCTTTTGTTTCTGATCTTTGTTAGAAAATGAGAGTGCGGAGTTTGTTTATATTGTTGTGAAGGTATAAAAGTTTTTCTTTATATGTTATCCGTGTTTATGAATGAAGGATTGTTTATTTTGCGTAAAAAGGAAAGTTGTCTGATTTTCGTATTCCAGCAGTAAGATGATTTTGATAAAATAAAATAAGTTTCGAATGGATGTACAGAAACATAATAAATAGAAGTTGTACGATGTTGAGTACTCCGATCGAACCTACAGAGAAGTTTAGTATTTGATTGCTGATTTCAAGTAAGAAGCAATAAAGTTACTTATTTGTTTTCGAATAGATAATCCTTCGGTTGCTTTAAAAGCAGATATTTGGTAATGAAGAGATCTTTTACAATCTGCTTATGTACTTGAACTACCGATGTATTCTTATGGAAAAGCTATTAACCTTTTGAAGAGTTTACCTCTAAATACCTCTAATTATTTACCTCTAAATAATAATACTTGAGAAAACAACATTATAATAGGGGAAACAAGTGGTCCTTTGAATCTCCGTGTTAATAATCACCGCCACTTTTCCGTCACCAACAGATCGGATTCGCCAGTGTCTACACACACGCAATTGCACAACACTGACTTCCATGTGTTTCCGTATACAGCTATAATCTATACCCTATTCCCCACCACAAACACATCCACACGTCATCTCTGGGAAAGAGCATTCATTCAGGGTTTGAATGCTGAACTGAAACTTGGTCTAAACCTGCAGTAAATCTTTTCATTCTTCTCTCCACGTTTACACCCACACTCCCCCTTCTTCCCTGCAAATTATCTGCTTTTTGCTTTGTGTGTGTGTTTTCCATACTGACTCCCACTTCTTGTGATTGACTCGGCAACCTACTCCCTTTCGTTTGCGCTTCCTACTATACTCTATCCCACTTTTCTGAGGTGCCTTTTCTATACTAAACACCCTTTTTCCGGGGTGAGTTTTCTATACTGTATTTCACTTTCGTGACTACGTTTCCCTTTCTGAGTCCCAGTTTTCATTTATTTATTTTATTTTATTGTACCCAGCTCAATTTTCAACACAAAACACCATTTCCAAAATCCGTTTCCAATCAGTACTTGTCCACGCGCAGAACCTCGTCAATTGTTTTTGATGTGGTCATCCGCCATCTTGTTTTCTATCGTGCACGTAAATTCAGTTAACTTCCTTCTTGTCTACAACTGATGACGGCTGAAGCCGAAAATTATAAGTTACTTCATAGTGTATATGGTTAAGTGTGTAATTGTCCACGTGATCTTCGTCAAGATACTACATAAGTACAATTCCTCTACTCCTCCCTTAAAATTTCACCTACACTAAGCATTACTACACTTCAGAAACTCGTAATTTTCACTGCTCATGCTGCAGATTTTGTCTGAGCAGATCTATTAATAATATATTTTTGAAAAGAAATTTTTAATGAGTAAGATGTCCTTACCTAACCCTAAGTCCTTTTTAGCTTGCTGAAGGATTTCTGCTTCATCACGTGGAAGGTCCTCTTCAAGGAAATAGTACTGCGAAAGGTAAACACATTTTAAGCATATAACGCAGAGCATTATCGCATCTCTTATTAATTTAGTTAAAAATAAATAAATAAATAAAACATTGTATAAATTTTCAAGTTAGTCAAAGTACGTGCTCTTTTAGTGTGTGGTCTGGTGAAACTGTAAATAAAGGAGAATCTACATATGTACTTACAGTACCTTCGGACGATTATTGGCATAGCAAAAGTCGTGATACAATGTGATAAAGAAGATTAATAAGGTATGACAATAAGAATTGATACGTAAAGTAAATTAGAAATCTATATAATTGAAGAAAATTGTTCTTACAAGGGATTTGGCATAGAAGAAAGATTCAGATTTGCAGGTTATATAGGAATTGATAAGAGTAATAATGAAATATTTTAATTTGTTCAAATGAAAGAACTTCTATTAGTACTAGTGATGATGATGACGAATGAAGTATACAAATAATAAAAAGTGTTTTGCGAATCAATGTTTGGTTATAGTAGAGCCATTGTTGATATAGTAATTAGTAACATTATAAATAAAGGACTAATGTATACTTGATATTGGCTACAGACGTAGAAGAAACGTTGTGTTGTGCGTTTAATATGTGTATTTAATACGCGAGTTTAATAATAAATTGTGTTTCACACATCGGGCAGTGAAGTTTTAATTTTTGTTAAAATTATGAATAAGTAAACTGGTAAATCCATCCACCGCAACAGTAACCTTACCTACTACCAGGCACGTACACAGACTTTTTCTTCGCGGGGTGTCTAAAACTCAAAAAAAAACTTCACCAATCCGAGTCAAGACACAAGTCGAGAACTGATATTCTTTGAGAAATATGATTTTACGTTTGCAGGTTGTTTCAGCGAGAAGCCGCTCGGATCACTTTTGAAAACTGACATGAATCTAAAAACGAAATAATAAAACATTCAAAATTTATTTTAGTAATTTTGTGCTTCATATTCTAGCTTGAACATCCAAAAACTATATTTTAGGCACCTTGGAACACCATAATCCGAAAAACTACTTCAAAACCCAGCTTTTAGACTAATTATTTGCTAAGTTATTGGTTAAAAGAAAATATGCTATTTAGAAGATTTATGTGCTGCCTCTTTTCAGGTACTGAATAAAATACACAACGTTTAAACTAATCTATAGTATCACTTATAGTATCAATAAAAAACTTGTGACATTTATATTAAAATGCTTTCAGCCTTACGGAACCTTATGGGCCATTGAAGAAAATGGAGTAATTCTTACAAATGCGACGAGTCTATCGACTCATTCACGGAGAACACCTGATAGAAATATGTTGTACTGATCTTGTATACATCTGAATTGTTAGAGTCACTTCAAAACAAAAAGATACACAAGTGAAATCACTGTACAGAGTTATACTAACTCTATGGCTTACGGAACTCGCAAGTTCATCGCCACAGTAACAAACGTTTGCCATTGGATTCTATTCTGGGCAACATCAAGTCAGTTTTCATCGCGAACATCTACTTCTCGAGTTATACACATCATTAAAATAAAAGGGCAATTTCAAAAGACTACAGAGTACAGATTTACTTTAGTCTAAGCTAGTTCACTGAGTCAGAAATACACAGACTTAATTTGCATATCAATAAAAGAAGTGAATAAAGATAGTACGAATGATTTGAGTTCACTCTGGCTCTGAAACATCCATATATATAAATCCAGAAAATACTGTTGATTTCAATAAATTCGTTTCCTGGGGTTTTTATGAGAGAAAAATCTTGTACGGAATTTCAGTGTATTTGATCAATACTAAACATTATTAGAACACAAGATTAATTGTTTAGATTTTTTTCTTTGATTACAAATTGCATAACAATAATGTACGTCACTGGATGTAGTCGATAAATTTTGCAAACTTCTATCAATATATTTAAGCAAAGTTAACTTTGGCTTCTATATGAAACAACAGGCATTCAGGCAAACAGAAAGATACAATTTGGTATCGTTTCGTTTGTTTAGACTTAATGTCATTACATAACAGTAAGGTTATGAAGGACAAGACCTACTGTTTATAGTGACATCAGCATCACTACTCGGTTCGCACTTTACAGAAATTGTGGCCCCATCGAGAATCGAACGCAGGACCCCTTGATTACAAGGCGAGAATGATATAATATTAACGCAGATGGTTTAATATGTGGAATCGTCACCATGAAGTTCACACTATTTGTGGCATTTTGCTTTTATTTATTTATTGGTTTAAACCAATTGATTAAAAAAAAATGGTTTAAACCAGTCAATCCTGCAGCAACCTCCCATATAAACTATCACTCCCACCTACATGAGAATACCCTCAGAACTTGAAAATTTCTACACTTGCAGGAACAATATTCTCATCATATGCTAGGAATATTTCAAGAGGAAAAATTAATATGGCTGGAATAGTCTACGAATTTCCTTGCTCGTAAATGCACTGTAAAATACGGCTTCTTAAAATTGATAAAACAGTTTTTATTTGTGCACTGAGAAATAATTTTCATACAAATGAAATATCAACATTATTTCATTTTAAATGAAAACATATCGGTTTGGAAATAGGACCACTGATCTTATTTTAAAACCAGCATGTTCTCATTTTCAATAAAATGAGAAAGTAGAAATTTCATATCTAAGAAAATTATTTCTACTATTGCACGAACATTTCGAGAGTTCTTTTAACTGAGATTCGTCCTTGAACGCCTTCTTTCCGCAGAGTGTTAGACGCAGCATGTGTGAACTGTCCGTGCGGAAACTGCGCGGTCGCCGCACGTCTTCCGTTCCGCAAGTGAGAACTGAGGTTTAAATGAACGTGTGAATCGAATAAGATGGGAACATTCCATTCTAACAGATATCGAGAACATTAAGAAAAACATCCTGCTGGCACAGTAATTTTATTTTTATGGCTGTCGTAAGGAGTCATGTTTCTACAGTACTGGAATGTGCATGCATCTTTGAACTGTGTAGACACTGGCTATTAATCTGCGTTACAGCCAAAATTGAAATGTTTCCCTTCTTCAAATGATACGATCAATTATTCGTCAAGTTAAAACTTAGTTTCAGATCAAAAAGTATAGTAGTTACAAGTATTGTCAAATACTCTTGTTTCCCATTTGCATTGGACGTATTTGTATGCCTCTGTAATTTTCAGAGAAAAGAGCATTTGTTTCGATAGGAGGATCATCCCGCCGTTGTCGGCATTTTTTATCGACAATACGTTGGATGCAGACAGACGCAGCAAATTTCGGGGGGGAGGGGGTCCAGGCACCCAGGTACCCCCGTCTAGGTACGTTCCTGAATACCACCCCCATGTACAGGTAAAATTGGAATAGATAAAGGATTAGGACTTACGTTCCTTTCTGAAGAAATTAACATGCATTAACAAACACTATTACAGAATTAAAAGTAGTTAGTATATTTCGAGACTGAATCTCATTATCAATGATGAAGAGGGACAGCGCTACATATGGTCGAAAATATACCATTCGATGAAGCCACTTTTAATACACGGCTCCACAGTGGGACAGACTCATCAAAATGTGGCCAAAATTAGATAAGTAGTTATAATACGTGACGAATTGTTTATGATGTTTTGTTGATGAGTCTAAATGATGCAAGGTAACAAGTGAAATAGGTATTGCAATAACAGAAGTTATCTGTAATATATAAACATATAGTTCAGAAGTCACTGTCACTTTCACTATCTTGAGCGCTATCGCTTAATCTTCTAATGTCTAAAACTCAATCACCGTCTGTCACTTTAGAACATTTGATGAGACCCAATATATAAGGAAAAAAGTGGTTGTTTTCTCTGAGGTGGAGGGACGAGATCTGATAAAGCGGATAAGGAAAAACTAATAGTAAATGGACAATGTCCTCATTTGGGAAGACCTGGAAATGTTTCTGAAATTAGTTCGTCTGAAACACTTTAATTCCTTCTTTCTATATTCCTGAGCCTCCTTTGGTAATACGCCAATCAGAAGAAGTGCGACTGACATAATGGCAGATCCATGGTCAAGATTCTTGTGCACCCAAGGATACATCTCGACAAAACGTTTTGTGGTTTATTCGCGTACCGAATGCAGCCACATCTACTTCAAACCCAGAAGACAAGTCCTGTAAAATGACTGCAGATTGATAAAATTCGTCATTGAGAACATTCAGTTTCTGTCGACTCATTGTAAGATCGTCGAGTTGTTATCATTTGCCGTTCCGCTTCCTCCTGGTTTCACTTGGTCAATGAATAAACCGAACTTTTCTCTCAATTTGTTTTGTATGCTTTCCCTTCGTTTTCAGCTGTATCTTTTAGTCCAGTCAATCTGTACATTGCAAAAGATCGGGTAATTATGAATTTTGGATATGTTTTGTATGTTGGGGTCCTTATCAAACATATAAGTTTTAGACATTGGCGTGCCGCCGCGGGCGCCACCGTACTGAAAGAGTTTCGAAAGTTTCGACTTTTTTTTTTTTTCACGTGATGTATTTTAAACGTTGGGGTTTTACGTATGAAACAGTCATTTGCAATATTAAAGAAGAGTAAATCTGCTACAATTTGAGCACAGAATGGCTTTTCCAAGTCCAATCGTTTCCAAGATACAGCTTTTTGGATTCATTATAAACACGCGTCAATGAGTTTTGATCACAAAATATCTCCTAACAGGTGAGTTTTATGACGAAAGTAGTCTTTTCCAATATTAAGGAAGAATAAATTTGCTACAATTTAAGCTCAGAATGGCTTTTCTAAGTAAAATAGTTTCCCAGATACAGCTCTTCCAATTTTCTAAGGTAGTTTTCGAGAATTCGTTAAAAAAAACACAAGTCGATAAATTTTGATCACAAAATATCTCCTGACAGGTGAGTTCTACGACAGAAGTAGTCATTTCTGTTATAATATGAAAGTAGGTTTATGTTGGATGGACGACTTGGCAACACTGTGCAGTTTGGGTTTTGTTTTCTATCGGTAGCTAAGTAAATAGTCGACAATTGGATATTATATTTGATACAAGTCTTTTGTAGAAGCTCCAGTATGTTTAGCTAAATAATAACGTGTAGCAAGGTCGACTAATAAACTGAATGATGATACAACCGGAATCTATTCTTCAAGATCTTTTATTGGTATATATATATATATATATATATTAATAAGCACCAACCATCATAACCAATTATATACATATAATCGATTTATTTCATATGGATTCGAATTCAGGCATCTGGGAATCGTCATTGGATTATATTGTTTTGTGAGTAATTTTACCAGCTTCAGTTATCTATCAGTTCACAGATATAAAGAAAATTATTTATACAGTTTTATGATGTCATCTATAGCAACTTTCACAATTTTGCATAATGTTTTCAAGTTATTATGACAAATCAATGATACTTTTTACATGGTTATTCTTTAGAAAGCACTAGTCAACAGGAAGGGTGAATTATATTATTTGGAAGAAAAGATTTATGGTTCCCTATAGATGGTTTTTCTTGATATTTGGCTATGTGCCAGCAGGATGTCTCACGCAACTGCAGCGGTTTATTGATGAGCTCCCCTAATTCTACGCAACAAGGCTACGGACCGGGATGACTCAGGCAATTTCCCTAATACTGTTGATGAGCTCCAGAGTTGTTGTTACGGAAAAGTCTTGAAGATGGATGACTTAGACAGCTTCTAATGTAATTTTGTTAAGCTTCCAAGTTACCATTATTTTATGGCTACGTGCCGGGAGAATTCAGGCAGCTGATTCGACTCAGTTGATGAACTCCCAGATGATGTTTTACGGGAAGAAGTATTGCATGATTAACATAAGTTGTTACACGGATGCCCGTGTGGTACGGAATGATCTCCTACTTTGGTGGAAGTGGTATAAAGTGTTTTTACAGTGCTTTTATGGTTTATGAGCTTGCAAGTTAAGTTGCTTATATTAATATTCTGTGATAATTTTTGCACAAGTTTTGCCTTATCATTATGCTAAGTTGGCACGACACGATTCCATGATGTATAGTTTGTGGTGACGAGTTGGGAGAAGTCTATATCAACTTATTTTGAAATTAAAAGTAGCAGTGGATTCTAAAGTGAAGCCTGGATGATGTCAGATGTTTGCGGCAAGTTGACTGTTCTGATTCCGGACGTGTATCGGCATGATTAAGACAAGTGTATATAATGTTGTTTGTTCAGTTCTTTTGTTAAATGCTTGATATTTTTTTTAATCATTTGGAAAGCTCAATATTGACAGTATCTAACTAAATATACTCTTATCTAATCTAACCTATTATATGCAACGTGACTTGATGAACGCAATTCAATACAAAATTTTAGTGATTTTTTGGTAATTAGGTTATATAATTTGCGTTAATTTTTTGTGCGGATAGTTAATATTTGTTTTATATGTATATTGCTGACTCAAGTGCGGTCAATAAGATGATCAGATTGAAGGTTCTGGCACAGATTTTGAAGAGACTATTTTATAATGAGTTGGATTTTATGAACTTTTTGATGATTTTTTCTGTTATTCACCTAGATGATTGTTATGTGTTTTTTTTTTTTATCGGAGGGAGGGTGAATGTTGAGAGTAGGATTATGCTGGACGGAGGACTTGGCAACACTGTGCAGTTTGGATTTCGTTTTCTATCGGTAGTTAAGTAAATAGTCGACAATTGGATATTATATTTGATACAAGTCTTTTGTACAAGCTCCAATATGTTTAGCTAAATAATAGCGTGTAGCAAGGTCGACTAATAAACTGAATGATGATACAACCGGAATCTATTCTTCAAGATCTTTTCAATTTATTTCAATTTATTGTTATCTCCTTCTGTACAACATATTGTTGTGTTAGGATTGTCAAAAATATATAAATATACATAATAATACATTAAAACACATAGGTAAAATATATTAAACAAATATGTTATTAAAACAAATAAGCAAATATTTCTAAATTATACTCCATATCCAGTGATAAGTACAATAAAATTACAAAATTAAAAAGAACACTTATATAAAGCATACTTCAAGGTAACATATATTTGCCTCCTACAGTAGTGTGTAGAAGTAAATATGATATGCATAATCCAAGCAAATGATGGGATTCTTGGATCAGGCAATATTTCAAATTTTGATTTTTTTAAAGAAACTTTCAATTTCATCCAGTGTATATCCTTCACAATCTATTAGAATATTTTTTATGATTCTTTTATATTCTTTCAGTTGATAATTTTTATACTCATTCGGTAATAAATTGAAGAATTTTGGACCATGTATTTGATAAGATTTATGTATTTTGGATAATCTTGTTAGAGGTACAATAAGATCAGAATTATTCCTAGTATAATGTGTGTGAATTTTATGACCGGTGTTAGAATCGCCCAAATGGAGTTTAGTATGCAATAAACATTGATAAATGTATATGAACGCTAGAGTCAAAGTATTTTGTTTGCGAAACTCTCCCCTGCAAGAGGCTCTGAAAGGCAAACCCGCTATTATTCTTATTGCCTTCTTTTGCCAGATAAATAATGAGTTAACCTTAGGGGCGTTTCCCCATAGTAAAGTTCCATAAGATAAAGCAGAATGGCAAAAGGCATGATAAATAGTTAACAATCTTTCGGCCATTAAAGAATGCTTTAAACTCCTTAATACGTAAATGCCCCTAGTGACTCTTTTTGTAACCTCTTCAATATGTTTTCCCCATGATATGTGGAATCTATATGCATTCCTAGAAGTTTAACATCATTATTTTGATTTTGTCTAATAAAATCTGTATTCAATGTTATTAGGAGAGATAATGTTTTATTTTCATTTAAGTGAAGATGGTTGTTTATCATCCAGTGTTTCACTTTATTATATTGGAGGTCACAATATTCAATCAATTCTTTGATATTATTGTTCGAGGTTATGACAGTAGTATCGTCGGCGTACAATATAGGCTCTGAATCCAGGAAAATATGTAGATCATTTATATAAAGTAAAAACAAAACTGGGCCCAGAACGGAACCCTGTGGGACTCCAGATTTTATTACGTTCTTTGCAGATGCCTTATTATTGTACTTTACGATTTGTGTTCTATTTACTAAATAATATTTCATAAGCTTGAGCTCACTGTTTTTGAAGCCGTATATTTCCAGTTTTTTGATTAAAAGATCGTGTGAGATGGAATCGAACGCCTTGCTTATATCAAGACAACGGAGCATTGAAATGTTTTTTTTTCCTAAATTAAGGTATATTACACTTATCAATGTTTCAATTGCATCAATAGTGGATTTTCCAGGTCTAAAACCAAATTGACTAGTATACAAGATATTCTTAACTAAGTAATCGCTTAATTGATTTTTAATAACAGCCTCATATATTTTTGAAAAAATCGGAGTGAGAGCAATGGGTCTATAATTGTTCGGGTTATGAATATCACCTTTCTTCTTGTAAATAGGTATGACAATAGAGGTTTTTAAAATGTCTGGAAATATCCCTTTATCTATAGATCTGTTTATGAGGATTTCTAAAGAATTAGCCAAAATATCAATTAAATGTTTTATCAAGTATGACGAAATACCGAATACGTCCTCAGAACGGCTAGTCTTTAGGTCTTTTACAATTAACACCAGATCAGAGGATGAAATCGCAAGTAATTTAAAATTATCTTTTTTAACATTTTCCCACCTCTTTACAAATGGATTGTCATCCGCAACGTATAATGAATCATCATATGAGATGACAGGCTGAGTTTCGATTTGTGTGAAAAATTAATTGAATTTATCAGCCGAAATATTACTTTCCTCTTTTGGGAATTATTCTTATCTATTAATTTCCAGATTGCTGTGTTAATATTAGTGGAGTTAGATATTAATTCTTCGTTATATTTTATCTTTGCTAATTTTATTTCTCTCTTATAACGGAGTTTTTGTTTTCTGTATTGGGATAAGAAAATGTTGTGCCCTAGTTTGACTAAATCTTGCAGAATGTGCAAACATTTTTTAATTCTTCTCAGTTTGTCATTATACCAAGGATTTCCAATTGGTCTTCTGCTTTTAGGATTCAGAATTCTGGTCTCAGTACAGTACAATTGTATACCAGTGGAAATCACCTCAATTAAGTATTTCCAAGCCTGGTCCAGATCCTTCATCTTGGCTATTCTTTGGTCTATGTCAGTAGCTAAGATATACGCACGTAACGCGTTGATATTTTGTTGGTATATACTATGTTAATAAGCGCCAAGCATCATCATCTATTATACATTAAAATCGATTTATTTCAATTTCCAATACTAAAGAAAAGTACATTTGCGACAATTTGAGCGCAGTCCAATAGTTTCCTCTTCAAATTCTAGGCAATTTTATAAAACACATACAAATAAGCAGTATTATAAAGGTTATTACTTTGTAAAACAAACATGTTACAATAATGAGATACATGAAGTCTCATGAAAACAATAAAATAATTATTTTCAAATTTCACCACTTAGAAGGACCGGGAGTGATCTCTTCAACTTTCCACGCTCACTATAACATCGTCAAGCGGTTCAATTTCCGAAATATCATATGCTGCTTCCTCACGTAAATGCTAAATCACTGATGGAGTATCCCCGTCTTCGGTGTCAATATGGATAACGACCTTCAGGTACATTTGCGCACAACTGTCAGACTCAAAAATTGCATATCGATGAGCAGTTGAACCCTAGTTTACTTCACCCACACGTACTGCTGCATCTTCTTTGCAGCTTTATTTTTTTCAGCTGCAAAAATTACAAGGTAAACAGCTTAGCAATACCCTAAAAAAACTTCTGGTACAGAAGTGCCCATATGACCTCAATTTTGATTTTACCAGTTAGAATATTGAATGTGTAGATTAATATACGTATATATAATGCCTATGTAGACTATAGAATCAATTTCTAATAAAGACGATGCTCATGCATTTCTAATAAAGAATAGAACAATAAAGAATTTGAATTGAACTTAATTGGATTGAATTTAAATTTAAATTACTGCTACGGTAACCGGTATCCAGAACAGAAGAGGACTGGAGGACATGATACCGGTAGGTGTGCACAAGATCCAGGAAAGCCGAAAAAGGGAGAGTGCAGATAGTAAAAAAAATTAGGTAAACTTTATTTTATACGGGCCATTTTGTAGTAACTGTCGATTTTGGCCCGTCGCGTTCAAGTTAAAAAGACACCCATGCCCCTGCCGGGACTTGAACCCGAGAGTTTCGAGTCGTTGACCTAACGCCTTAGATCGCACGGCTACCCGGTCGGCAGCAGAAAGTCAAGTAAAACCTAAAAGAGAAGTACAGAAAAGTCAATTAACTGATAGTGAAAGCCAAAACAACTGAAGAAAAGAAAAGCAATACCTCAGAAAGAAAAGGAAATAATAATAATAATAAATTAGCGAAAAACACAAAGTTGGCGGGTAAACAAACATTAAAGGTGGAAAATTCAAAGGAATTTCGAAAGTAACTAAGGACAGAATGACATTAAAACACAAAGGACGGTGGTGTGGTGAACACTTGCTCGGAACAAAGGAAGCTCAACGCGGGGATACGTAAGATGGTAAAAAGGTAGAAAAAAAAAGGATACTTACATTGAAGGATACTAAGACAGGTAAAATAAAAAAGCGGCAACATTTGGCAATAGCGTTTTCACATGGTACGAGAGAAAAAAAAAGGACAGAACGAACTGGTGCGGGACTTCGGCTAAGACGCCATGTTGCCAACGATGCTAGGTAACAGTGTGGCCAGTTTATGGAGCCGTGAAAATGACTTGATGTGTCGGAGAACATTAAATGGAGAAGGAAGTTCGGATATTACTAGGAGCAGGTAAGGGGCTTCCTAAAGAAATAAGAGGATAAAGAATTAGAGGGGAGGAGGAAATAATAAAAATACAATAATAATAATAATATAAAAATAATGAAGAAGTTGAAAGGAAGAACAGAGAAATAATATAGAAAAAATAATAAAACTGTAACTAGAAACGTAACAAAAAAGAGAATGGAAGAAGAAAAAGAAGAAGACTGCACTGCAGGAAGTTACAGGCAGTTTAGGCCGGGTTCATGGTTGGCGGAAAGGATACAGATGTACATCTGCTCCCATCTCTTTCTTATTGTGGCAGCTGAGTCACCGTTCAGGATTTTCAGGATTTTGACTTGAAAGGTATCCTCAAAGGTGCATCCGTGATAAGAAGTGTGTTCAGTATGCAGAGGTGCGAAAGTTGTGATTTGGAGAAGGATGATTGTTGATGCGGATTGTTAGAGGAGTTTGGGTGTTGCCAACGTAGAAAGCGGAACATAGGTTACAGAGTAGGAGATAAATGGGGTTGGAAGATTCGAAAAAAACTGACGCAGTGTCGGAAAGAGAGACAGGATGTTCGAAGATCAGACTGGGATCGAAGATAGGATAGTTTCTGCAACCGGCTCTGTTGCACTTGCCAGGTTTGAGGGAGGAGGCGGGATTGGTCTAGTTCTGGTGATAATCGTGTTAAGATTCGGAGGTCTGCGGTAGACTATTTGGGGCACGACGGGAAAACTCTTTCAGTTTCAGGTGGGGTGAGAAGATTGGGAGCGGAGGGAGCTTCGCGGGGACGTCGGTTGGAGTTAGGGTAATTTCTGGCACTGTCCACTTGTTTACGGATGAGGTGTTTGGGATATCCACGGTCAGTGAGAGCAGAGGAGAGGGTACTGAAATAATTTTGGAACAGCTCATCAGAGGAACAGATGCGGGAGACCCGGACAGTAAGAGCGTATGGTATGGTAAGGGTGGGAGCTGTTGAAATGGATATATTGCATACGGTAGGATTGATGTGAACGCATGTCTCAAGTCGATTGTTCTTGAGCTAGAAATCCACATCAAGGAAAGTTAAGTATTCCCTCGAGAAGGACCAAGTAAACTTGACGGGAAAGGTGCAGTTAAGGTTTTTCAGAAAGAAATGTTTCCAGTGACTCTTGTCCGTGCGTCCAGATCAAGAAAATATCGTCGATATAGCAAAGCCAGGTGAAAGGTTTGAGAGGTGTGGAATTGAAGTATTGAGTTTCCAGGCGTCCCATAATAAGGTTGGCGTAGGAAGGGACCACGCGAGTGCCCATGGCCGTTCTTTGATTTGCAGGAAGTTGTGGTTCTCAAATGAAGATGTTCATGGTGAGAGCAAACTGGTCCAGAAATGGTGTGCTGGGTTTACAAGGACTAAGGCGTGTGTCGAGAAAGTGTTCAACGGCAGCGAGACCATGGGGTGGGGAATGTTTGTATAGAGTGACGTCACGTCGACTGTAACTAATATGGTGTCAAGTGGAAGAGTATCAGAGATCGAATGTATTGTGGGGAAGAAATGGTTGGTGTCCTTGATGGAGGAAGGGAGAGCCTGGACAAACCGTTAGAGACGCTGGTGTTGTGCTGAGAGGCCCTCCCGCGACCCACTATGGGACTGCGGACCGCCGGTGGTTATCTTCTATATTAATAATCTAAACTGATGTTACTTTTATTACTTTTTATTGTAATGTTTATGTTATATTGATGCTGTAGCCAATGATGGGTAATTAACTAGGAAAATACGTAATTACTTTATTGAAATTTATATTTCATAAAATGTATTCTTTTGGTGGCTTGCTTTGCTTTTCTTAAATATTAAGAATTCGGTGAAAGAGATGAACAGTGGGTTTTAGTGGAAAATTACCAAAAGTTCATATCAACGATTCTCAAACGGAAGTACACTGTGTATAGTGGACTTTACCCAGAGGAGGAAGGAGTCTCATCCACGTTTTGAGTATGGGGAAGTTCCACATTGCTTCCACGTACTGTATTCTGCTGTGTGCTGTAGCAATCAACCAATCAGAGTAAGGCACGTTAAATGTACACGCCGAGGATACAGAAATATTTAGAATATGATAATAAGAAGAGCCACGTCTCTTCACAGTCTGCGAAGTTACTTGTATCATACGTCGCTCCCAGTTGTCTGTGTTGGGGGCGTATTCTGTTTCTTACTCACTCGAATATTTAACTTTGCATTTGAACTTAACATCTGAATATATATGAATACGCAATTTAAGTAGGGACTCTTCTGAATCCTCGGCGTTAGTCAATATTAATCAACGATTGTAAATATCGTTTGGGCTTGTATATATATTCTTTTGGGCTTTACAATAAACATATTCTGCAAGGGAACACTGTCGACTGATTCATTTATTTGATATCTGAGATACCCATAGGGTGTGCTAGCAACGAACCATCACTACATCGCCTCCGAACTACTGATGACCGCTCGCATCGCATTGGATCACCTGTAAGTATTGGTAAAGACAATTTTAGCAGTTACAGGTAACCCGACATTTACAACAGTGGTCAAGGAAGGCGGAGATTCTTTCAGTGGGAGAGCCAATACTGGAAACGTTGGTCTGCCGTGGTTACCAGGTTTATGGATTTTGGGAAGCAGCTAAAATTTTGGGTTTCTCGGATTGTCAGGACAGAGTTTAGAGATAGTGGAACACGACAGCCTCTCATGGGGACCTTGCGCTCGGAGATAGATGCGGATCTTATTAAGGAAGATTTGGGTATGATCTTCCTCGAAGGAACGGTAAAACGTAGGACCGGAAAGTTGTTTGAGGGTTTCGAATTGGTAGTCCGAGTAATTCATGACTACCGTGGTGTTTCTCTTGTCAGCGAGGCGGATATTGATGGTTGGGTCAGAACAAAGATTTGACATAGCTCCTCGTTCCGCAGTGTCAGTGAAGCCAGGGGATGGAGAGGATGGAAATGTACAGTTTAACAGGGTGGTTTGGAGGGACGGGGGAGGGTCTTCACTAGAGGGAGGAAGGAATTTGTGAAGGCTGAGAGGAGTTTCGGTATCAGAGATTCTGGCCTGAGAGGTGTCTGGAGGAGTGGGCCACTGGTAGTGCCACCCGAAGTTACGGGCAAAAGTGAGCAAATCATTAAGTAGGTTGGGTTGTTCAATATGGCGGGAAGGAAAGAAGGATTGTGTTCGATATCTAAAAGTTTGCGGGAAGAAAGGTTGGGAACTGGCTGCGGGCATTTAGGATATTTTTGGTTGACTTAAGGTGATTGGGTTAACTTATATGGTTAATTTTGAATATCTCAGGGGCAGAGGTTATTGTTTAGAGCGGTCAGATCAGGACGAATAATTAAAGGGGAGTAAGTCCGAGTAAAGGGGGAGGAGCGGAGGATGAAGGGAGAGGCAAAGGAAGAGAGGGAAGAAAGACAAAGTCGAGAAAGTTTGGAAAAGTGTTTGTATCTCAGGTTGAGCAAGAGACGGGAAGCATCAGTTAGGGTTTTGTATATTTCGAAATGGGGAAAGATGGTCAGGAAAGTGGATTTTGATGAGAGATTGAAGTTCTATGGAGAGTTCTAAGGTTTGGTGAAAGTGTAATGAGGGTGCTAGGGTGGTCAGGTTAACAGAGATGTATGTATCTGGAGAAAGAAAAAAGTTGTATCGGACGGATGGTTGGAAAGCGGAGGGGGGATTTTGGGAATTAGGCCTTTAAGTTTAAGTCCTAGGTGAAAGCAAGATTGTAGGAATTCAATGTGTCAGAGAATGCGGGAAAACTTAAATGTGCTGGTGCGGTAACAGGTAATCCAGAACAGAAGAGGATTGCAGGACATGATACCGATAAGAGTGCAGAAGATCCAGTAAAGCTGAAAAATAACTCATGTAAGAGGGGAGTGCAGAAAGTCAAATAAAGCCGAAAAGGGAAGTACAGAGAAGTCAATTAACTGAAAGTGAATACCAAAACAACTGAAGAAAAGAAAAGCAATAACTGAAGACTGGTTCCAAATGGTGCAAATTTTACTATGCGAATCATGGGAGATTAACAAGAGGATTTTTAAGAGAGATTGGATGTTGGTCAACAGGTTACATGCACGCTGCAATTGTAGCGAATACATGTTGAAGGATAATTCAACATCAGATGATCTCTCAAGTGGTATGACAAACGGACGGTGTAATGGTGTTATGGCAGAGAGCGGGATTTTGGGAGTCAGTGCTGTAGGAGTAAGGCCTAAATTCAACCACGAGCGCAAAAAGCTAGCATGAGCAACTGATTTGGTATAGTTAAAAATACAAGAATTGATGCGGGATTATATTGAGTGAGTCATTAAAAAAAAAAAAAGTAACATATCTAGTTCAGGAGTTTTCTTTTATTTAGGGACCCTCCTTGCCACCCCCAACTCTTGGTCTTCTTGGCACAACTTTTGTTTCGAGTACCTGAGGGGAACAATGAATCAGAAATAGATTATTCACAAGATTGGGGCAGGCCATCCCTCAGTACGTCTCCCCACCTCGATCCCTGCCCAGCATCGAGGCACGGAGTCGATAGGACCTCTTACTCGTTTATTGATAACAAAAAGCACATAAAAAAGAAAAAGATAGTAGGGTTGGGGGATATTTCTAATGGCCCACTTCCCGTTGAACAAACCTGGGCCCTTTTTCCGCGGTTTGGGGGGGGGGAATGAATTTACTTCATTTTTTCTTAATTTTTCATACATTCGAATAAGACTTGAGTTATACATACAATTTTCATTTTTTTACTACTTTATTTAGTTGTTTTATTATTATATATTCATCTTATTTGATTTATTTAAAGTTATTTTAATTACTTTTATAGTTTTATTGTAAGATTTTAATCTTTATTTAGGTTTCACTCATACAGCCATACCATATTTTTAACTTTATTATTTTTATAACTATTTTGTATATCACTGTTTCCTCCCTACGTCTTTAAAATCATATAGACCTGTATTTATATATAGAAAGGTATTCATTAATATGCATTTCCCCTGAGTAATCTAGGCTAACCCTTTGTCCACCATTCCCATTTATCAAAAACATCTATCGATTTCCTACTTCTAATCCTTTCTCTTTTTTTTTTCTTCAAAAAAGCAAAGACATTCATTCATTCATTTATTCATACAACACATCCATAGATACACGATGGGTTAAGTCGACTCAGATCCCTGGGCAGCGGGATTCCTCCTCCAGATCCAAGGATCGGGACTGGTTCCAGGGGTTCTTTCTCTTCTCTCTTCCAGTCGCTGCATCTTCATACCAAACTTCACAACATCCGCTTTATTTTCACTTCACTCGCGCACATTTAGGACTTATCTTCCCAGAGGGAGGGTTCCTATCTATCCAGTTTTTTTTAGCTGTCCAAACTGTTAGTTGGCAGCACCTCTGGGGGTGGGGTGGGGAGTGGCTATGATATTGCTTTGATTTTACACTTCTATTCGCGTATTCTGTTTACGATTTAATTTATGTTTATTATCGTCCAAGGGATAGAGACGCAGTCGGAGCATAACCGTAGATTAGATAGTAAATCGACAAAGTTCGCATACTCCCGCGAGTTCACCTAACCCCTTGACTGTTTCGTTCATTCACGCACGCATTTATACCGACCGAGCACACACGAGCACGACACCACGCAGACGCACGATACATAAAGTCTATTTACATTTACTTGAGTTTGCTTACTTTATGAATGTTATTTCTAATAAAGTCTTTCAGTTCCGGTTTAAGAATTTCATTTTTACTATATGCGAAATCCTGGTCGCCAGCAGATCTAGGGGATTTCTTAAGTTCTCTTCCTCTATCATATTTTTCACTGTTAAATTTTGCAGTTTCTGTCTTAGGTCATTGATCTGCCGATCTACCGTTCCATCTGTATTTCCCCACTTCTCGGGCACTCAAGGACCACATTCTTCGATGCTGAGAATACGCCGCACTCGCATAACGGAGTTTCCGTCATTAGAAGTTCAAATAGCTTTGCTCTATAAGGCCCATGACCACTTAAAAAGTGCACAGCACCCTGCCCGGATTCTACTGTTCCCATTTTAGTCTATTACTTACATTATTAATTATTCCAAATAGTCTTCTTGATTTACTATTGGTTTCCCACAAATTTTGCTATTTAGTTATAATAGCTTCTTTTATATCCTCATTTGTATTTGCCAAAAATCCCAAAGTTTCTGTATCCCTAAATAATTTTTTTTCTTATTTATCCAGTATTGAGTTGCCGATTTTATGATCTCCAGGTGCAGAGGTGCTATACCCAAAATTATATTCAGTGCCACTCCTGTTGTTGTACTATACGCGCCAGACATTCTTAGTAGTACTGATCTCTGAGCACTGTCGATCTTTTGTGCGAGTTTTTTATTTTCGGTCAATCTGTGTGTCCATATGCTTGCTCCATAGGTGCCTATTGAATTAATGATCTGATTGTGATATAATTTAATATATTTTATAGGTAGTCCAAATTTAGTATTTGCAATTGTTATTAACTTATTCCCAATTTTGAGTATTTTACTTTTTGTTGTTTCAATATGTTCCATGAAATTTAACTTCTCATCCAGAGTCACACATAAATACCTAAAGGTTTTAGCTCATTTTAAATTTTGATTATTGTACTTAATTGTTGGGTTTATGTCTAACTTTCCCTTAAAGATCATATACTGCGTCTTTTCCGCTGATACAGTCAATTTGTTGTTCTCACACCACATACTAATGGCCGCCAGAATTCTTTTTGCCTTGGTTTCTATTTTCAATCTAGAGATCGCCTCCGCCAAGATGGCAATGTCGTCGGTGTAGGGTATTATCGATGCTACCTCCTCCATTTCATTGATCATTTTCACGCAGGGGTCAATGCAAATATCCGAAAAAATAGGACCGCAAACCGACAACTGCGGCCACCCATTGATCAGTCTTCTACTCAGCTTATCTCCAGGGATACACAGATTGACAGATCTATTTCTGCAGTAGTCCCCGAGCACCCTAATCAGGTAATATGGGATTTCGTTCTTATTCAGATTCACAAAAAGAGCTGGCCACCACTGGTTGCCGAAGGCCCCCTTAATATCCAGGAAAATTGCGATCACATATTTTGCCTCCGCCTCCCTTATTCCCATACAGAATTTATTTAGCGCGTCCTGCGTTGATTTTCCCCTTCTAAATCCAAATTGAATTTGATCCTCTTCCAAGCCGATTCTTGCTGCTTGAAGTCTATTTATTACACCTTCTCAAAAATCTTGCCAATTACGTTTAGGAGGCAGATAGGTCTATATGATCTACGGTTGGATTTTGGTATTTCTTGGCTCTTTAAGGAAATTATTAAGTTAGCCTCCTTCCATTTAGTTGGAAATCTGCCTTGCTTCAAGCATTCAGTGAAGAGTCTTGCCAGGTACGGCGTCCAAAGGTCCTTTGACCTTTTAAAGATCTTGGATTTAATGCCAGTTGGGCCTGGAACTTTTCTGTTTTTTAGAGTTTTAATAGCTAATTCGATTTCTTGATTTTTTACAGGAAGTTCATCTATTCCATCATCTTTTCTTCTTTCAACGAGTTCTAGTATATTCTCCATTTCTATTCTCGTTCTTTGTTGCTCTTCTGCTTCGTTCTTTTCCGAATCTTTTGGTATTAGTTCATCAATAAGTACGCCGACTCCCACCACGTCGCAGTATATGTGCCATCTGATTTTTTTAAGGTTGCCAATGTCGTTGGTGAAGTATTCTCCACACATATTTTGTACGGAGAACCCCAAGGATCTAAAGTCAAATTACTTTCCACAAATTTATCCCACGACTCCTTCTTCTTAATGTTTAATTTTTCTTTGTACTCCTATTTAGCGGATAGGGGAATGCCGACCAGATATGGTGGGTACCGGAAATATTCCGGGGCGGACCAAAACCAGTAGTGCTGCCTTGCAGTTAGTAGAGAGATCTACAAAGGCTAGGGAAAGATAAGCTCGAACAAAAATATCATGGTGAGGGGAAGCAGCATCACCATTACCACTCTGAGGCTGAAGATGAATAACATCGGCAAGGCTCAGAGATGGACAGAGAACGACATCTTGAATGTCTACTTTATTGCCAGGTCATAGAGCTGACAACTCTACACCGCTAAAACATGTCAAGAAATAGTAACAGGATGGTTCATGGATTCTCCTGGGGTAAAATATTCCGGAGGTAAACTAGTCCCTCATTCGGATCTCCGGGCGGGGACTGCTTCAGGTGGGTCCAAGAATAGGAGTAAGGAAGACCTTAAAAATAGGAACGTACGCACATTATACCAAACAGGCGCTCTTCAGGGGGCGGTACGCGAGACTGAGAAGTACGGGCTAGACATATTAGCAATACAAGAAGTTCGATGGGAGGGTCAAGATAGCATCCCACAGGGAAAGTACAATTTCTACTACGGGGGAACACAGTCTCACGATTTCGGAATAGGATTCCTCATTAAGAACAGTGTCCTTCAGGCGGTTCAGAATATAGAGTTCGTAAACGAAAGACTATCGTACGTTACGATACGTACTCGATGGGGCAACACGGTTTTATTAAACATCTATGCTCTGACCGAGGTGGCTACTGATAACGACAAAGCTATATTCTACGATCAGCTAGAAAGGCTGTTTGACCGAATGCCGAAGTATAATTCGAAAATTGTGTTCGGTGATTTCAATGCAAAGGTAGGGAGAGAAGAAAAAATATAGACCCACTATAGGCAAATGAAGCCTTCACGAAAAGACCAACAACAGTGGAGACAGACTGATAACTTTCGTGATTTCGAAAAACCTACTGATAAAGAGCACGTACTTTGAACACAAAGACATACACAAATACACATGGGTATCTCCGGACGGCAAAACTCTCAACCAGATCGATCACGTATTAGTAGATAGACGAAGACACACACACACTAACATAATGGATGTTAGGTCGAACAGAGGAGAGGAAGGTGACACCAACTATCAATTAGTGATCACAAAAGTAAGGGAAAAGTTGTGCACCGCGAACAGAGAAAACAAAGGGTCAAAACAACTGAAATTCGAAGTTAAACGATTAAATAATCCGAGCATAAAAGCAGATTACCAACTCGAATTCTCAAATAGGTTCGAAATCCTAGCCGACTCGATTAATAATAGTGATGATGATAATAATGAAATTGATGTAAGATGTGGAAGGCAATTCGTCAACAAATTAAGAGCGCAGCGAAGGAACGTGTAGGTGAGAAGAAACAACAGAAAAACCAAACCTTGGTTTGATGTGAATGCCTTAAGCTTAATGAAATACGAAAACAAGCCAGGATACGATGGCTAAGTAATAAAAGTTAAACAAATACCAACCACTACAGTAACGCGAAACGAAACGCCACACTCGGGTTCAGAAACAAAAAGTGAGAATATCTGACGCCGAAGATTCAGGAAAACGGGAAGACAAATAACATACGAGATCTATACAAAGGGGTAACCTCGTTAAGAAAAGGTTACCAGCCGAGGTTAGGAATGATTAGAAATGTACGTGGAGATCTTCAGGCGGATACGACTAAAATTGTCGATGTGTGGAAAAGTTATTTCGACAAACTTCTTAATGTACACAACGGGGAACAAACAGAGGAATTTGAAATCCATACCGCAGAACCGTAGATTCTCGAACCTAACGAAATCGAGATGTCAGTAAAGAAATTGAAAAATTTCAAATCACCAGGAATAGACAATATTCCAGCCGAACTAATTAAAGCAGGAGGAACGGCACTAATCAAGGAACTACATAAATTGATAAGTGCTATGTGGAGAAGGGAGGAGCTCCCAAATGAATGGAAAACGTCAATAATGGTTCCGATTTACAAAAAAGGTGATAAATCGGACTGTAATAATTATCGCGGAATCTCGTTACTTCCAACCTGTTACAAGGTATTAAGTAATATTCTGTTAACACGCCTAAGTGTATACGTAGATGAAATAATTGGAGATCACCAATGTGGATTTAGAAGAAATAGATCCACGTTGGACCAGATTTTCGCCTTGAGACAAATTTTGGAGAAGAAATGGATATACAATGGGACAGTTCACCAGTTATTCATTGATTTTAAGAAACCATACGATTCTATCAAAAGGAAAAGCTATACAGTATCCTGATACGATTTGAAATTCCGAAAAAAATTGTTCAACTAGTGAAGATGTGTCTCAGCGACCTCATAAGCAAAGTACGGATAGGCAATAATATGTCAGATAGTTTCAAGATTCGGAACGGATTGAAACAAGGCGATGCCTTGTCACCACTACTTTTTAACTTTGCGTTAGAATATGCGATTTTAAAAATTAAAGGGGACAAAAAGGGACTATCATTGAATGGTATGAATCAACTGTTCGTATACGCGGATGATGTAGATTTAATAGGGGACGATATAGATGCAACACCCATGCGTTAATAGAAGCGTGCTATAAGATAGGTCTACAGGTAAACATAGTTAAAACAAAATACATGATAACAAGCTGTAACGTAAGAATTAGGGATGAAGGAAATAAAAACATAAGAATTAGGGATGAGGTCATAGAGAAGGTAAACAAATTTAAATACTTGGGAGCATACGTAACAAGTAAAAATGAGGTCACGGAAGAAATAAAAAGTCGGTTAGTATCGGGCAACGCATGTTTCTATTCAGTCCAAAAACTTTTAACATGGCGATTAATCTCAAGGATATTGAAATTGAAAATATACAGAACAGTTATTCTCTCGGTAATACTTTACGGTTGCGAAAGTTGGAGTACGACCCTAGCTGATGAACATAAATTATGTGTTTGAAAATAAGGTTCTGGGGAAGATATACGGGCCCAAACGGGACGAGATGACTGGAGCGTGGAGGAGACTGCATAATGAAGAACTCCACGGACTGTACGATTCACCAGATGCTGTAAAAATAATGAAATCGCGACGACTAAGGTGGGCAGGCTATGTAGCTCGGATGGGGGAAAACGAAGATTATATTCTATCCTGGTTGGAAGGAGATAATTGGGAAGACCAAGACATCGTTGGAAGGACAACATTAGAAGAGATCTTCGAGAAGTTGGTGCTCGTGAAGAAAACTGGCTTGATATTACCCAGGATAGAATCCAACGGCGAACGTTTGTTACTGCGGCGATGAACTTGCGAGTTCCATAAGCCATAGAGTTAGTTTACTCCTGTTTAGCTATTCAATATTGTTCCAGTTTCCTATTTCTAAGCTCCAGGTTCAGAGTTTGCTGATAACTTTTACGCTTGGCCCTGACAATCTTCTGTCTTTCCAGCTCGACGCACCAGAAAGGGCTGTGGTATTTGTTTTGGCCTTCCCCTGCGGTGAACCAGTGGTCTGCTTTGCTTGCTTTACCGAGTCTTCAATCTTCATGGCTATTAGGTCCACTTTAGCGCCATCCTCTATCTTAGGCAGTACTAAATGAATCTGAAATATATCCCAGTTCATTCTATTTATGTTGTATTTGATAGAGTCCTCATCATGAGCAGTGCCCTGCGCTATTATATTCGTTATTCCAATTTCGAATTTAATTACATTGTGGTCACTACTAGGGAGACCATCCAGAACTTGCCAATTTTGAATTCTATCTCCTAAATTTAGTGTAGTCAGTGTTAAGTCAATGTTTGATGTTGCTCCTGCGCGGTTCCTGTCAGTAGGAATTTGTCCATCCTTATTTATTATTACTAAATTATTTGCAAAAATTAAATCTTCCATCTGCTCTCCTCTCCTCCTGCCTCAGTTGTTCCTCATGTTTCTGAACTATAATGGTGACTTCGCATTTGAATCCATTGTTATGATTAGATTTTGGTTCGAATATGTATTTATTATTAATTTTAATTTGTTTATAAAACTGGTGATCTCAAATCTGAACTGGCAGTACATACTAATTAAAACAAATTTTCCTATTCCTGTTAATAATTCAGCGCAAGCCGTAAATTCATCAGTAAATTGTGAGATTCCAATAATTTGATAGTTTCTATTAAGATTGATAATTGCAGCTTTTGGATTTCCGCCCTTTATAACAATTTGCGCCGTTGTTGGAATATTTATTAATCTACCTTTCAAAGTGTAAGGTTCCTGAATGCATATGATATCAGTTTTTAATTCTTCAGTTAGTTTCCGTACTTCCATTCCAACCATTTGGGCTGCTCAGGCCGTATACTATTGTATATTTGGATACTTGGTATGCACATAGCAGTGCGGCCAGGATTCCTTTGGTTCCAACATGCGCTCTCACAAAGTCATTGTAGCTCATTTAGGTTGAAGTCTTTGTCCCTGCATTCGAAGACCTCATCAACGAGTTCCAACAACTGTCCCGGTTCGGTTGGTAAATTGTGTCTTTTTAAAGGGATACGGTCCACCGCATCCGGTTTGGGAAAGTAATCCTATCTCCATTGTCGTGGAGACTTCGCACAATATGCCAGAGGGCGATGGTCAGGACCTGCGGATCTTCAAGTATTACTATCTTATATCGATTTTCCTCTATTGTGTGTGACCAGTTTGGTTTCTTTTGTTGTTTCTCAGATCCACTCGTACCAGCACGCGCATTATCTTCTTTTTGCAGTTTGTTTACTTCTGCTTCCTTTTTTTTTTAAATCCTGACTCCCACACATCTCTTCTTCATCTAAAATATTTTCCTGATCATCATCTTTTTCGCTCTCCTCATCAGATGGTAATTGTGTTTCTAATGTTGTTTTCTCTCCTAGAAGCAGCCTTGAAAACCAGCTACTCCACTTCCTTTTTTTGCAAGTTTGCGTTCCAGTATATATCTTCATTTTTGTTATCTCTGCTTTCTGTAGAGTTCTCTTCTTGGATTAAATTCTTTCTTCTGTTTCTGAAGTCTATCAAACGTTGTCGGTCCCTTCGCAGTTGTGAAGGTGACTTGACCTTCCCACTGTTTCCCGGCGATGAGGTTGCTTCTTCTTCATCAAAAAGAAGAATCCACTACTAATCATATACAACGTTGACTCGGAATTAATCAACGAAGAAATTGTTAGGAAAGTCATAAATACAAACATAGATGAGGAAGAATTAGCAGAGGTAGCTTTGAAGGAAACGAAGGCAAAATTTAGGACTGGTCCTAAAGGTAAGCGGGTCTATCATGTGGTGTTGGAAGCTTCACCCGAGATCAGAAAGGTTTTAATCGACAGACCCAGGATATATATCAATTATACTGGACATTCCATCAAGGATTATCTCTCAGTAACAAGATGTTTCAAGTGCGGTGATCTCGAATATATTACGAGGTACTGCGATGGCCCGGAGCTATGCTCCCACTGTGGAAGTAAAGGCCATAGAAAGAATACATAACTTGATAAAAACCAACGAAGAAAGTGCATACCGTGCTTACTAAGGAAAAAAGACTGCAAAGGAACAGACCCAAAGAAATGCGCAACGTATACCTACCTGCGAGGGATATTAGTAAGACTGACCATGGCTGAAATCCTTCATAATGTGAGCAAATATGAGGCCTTATGGGTGAAAGAGATAACATGGATGGACAAAGAACAGGATGGTGAATTCAGAAATTGGCTAGAAAACAATTTTGAAACGAAGAATATGGAGAACTGGCAAACAATCATGGAGGGTACTCTCGATATTGAGAAATCAAATCAAATAATAATACACTTCCAAAATTGGTAACATTTTCTCGGGGCTTTGCCCAAGTAGTTGTTGAGTCACACAATAGTTTCAACTTCGATCAAATGAATAAGTTCCAAATCGAAAAGAGCAATGGAAAAGAACTAAATATATTCTACACTCAGAAGAAATTCGGATGCAAATTTATTCATATAGAGTTATCGAAAGAAGAATTTCTCGGAGATTACATTAGAGCACTTTCAAGAGATGAAATTAAATAAGAAATAAATATGCCTGCAATAGGAATGGGTCTCTGGAAGCGACCAGAGAAAGTACTAGCGAGATTCAAAGATTATAATAATAAATGCAAAGATAATAAAATAATATTCAAAATGTTTACAAATAAAGTTTTGTATAAGGAAATAATAAATAGCGAAGGAACAATGTTTAGTATATTTTATGATTCGAGAAACTAAAAGATGACAGAAACAAAGATTTTAATCAAACAAGATATTTCCTCTGATGAGACGCGTAGAATGGTAAATAATATCTCAGAATCAGAACTGGAGACGGAAACGGACGGTACGAAATAAATGCATTATTGAAGTTCCCATTCTTAGCACATCAAAAAAGCTATTGTTTTCTCTCTTAACCTAATTCCATCATTAACTAAAAAGGTAAAGCAAATTCTGCGTTTCCACTTCCACATACTCTAATCTGATCTCCACGAAGTCGAGATAACTTTCTCAGCACCCTCCCAATCTTAGAAATATCTTAGTTCGCTCTAAACCTTCTTTCAGTTGCATTCAGTTCCCGCCCACAAATGTAGCAAGGCCTGACGCAAAATACATTATTCTTGCCGACCGGGTAGCGTGCTCTCTAACGCGTGAGGCCAACGACTCGAAGGTCTCGAGTTCGAGTCACGGCATGGACATGGGTGTCTTTTAACTCGAACGTGACGGGCCTAACCTAACAGATACCAGACTGGCCCGAATAAAATAAAGTTTACCAAAGGTTTTTATCATATTCCTATTATGTCTCGAACCCTCTCAATCAGCACAGACTAGGGCAACTTCATCAAGGCACGTACGATCCATTGTACAACCCTTAACATATATGCCCCCACCAGAAGCATAAAAAAGTGATATTTACGATAGTAAATGATTTTTTTTATAAGAACGGACAATGATGAACAAACATTTCAAAGGAAACATTTAAGATCTTTTTCCTTATTCTCCATATCATATCTCGTGTTCATTACATCTCTGCTAAATATCTGCTGTCCTGATCAATATACTCATTTTACTTCCGTTATATCTTTATTACCGTGATCCATTTTTATAATCTCCTCTTTAGATATGCATATTATCTTTCAATTTTATCCGTCATATTATACATGTGCTATATATATGGAATGGTGTTAAGGAAATGCCATACTGTCCTTATTATTATTTCCTTCCTGAGTTATCGCTCCCTTTTTTTCTTAAGTTATGTTTTGGTTTTCACTTTCAGTTAATTGACTTCTCTGTACTTCTCGTTTCGGTTTTACTAGTGTCTTTGCACTCCCTTTTTATCGGTTTTACTTTACTTTCTGCACCCCTACTAGTACCATGTCTTCCAACCCTCTTCTGTTCTGGATTAGCCGTCTCCGGACCAGGAAACGTAAGTTTACCCGCATTCTCTCACATATTGAATTCCTGCAATCCTGCCTTCACCTAGGGCTTACACGTAAGGGCCTAACTCCCAAAATCTCCCTCTCCGGTTTCTCGCCATCCGATCTACACAAGCTTCTTTCCTTCTGCAGATACACTTCCGTTAATCTAACGACCCTAGCACTCTCTTTACAGTTTCACAATATGGCGTTTCCTTAACATCATTCCCACACTTGTCCGTTCTGTCCATTTTCTTTCGTACCACTTGAAAACGCTTTTGCGAAACGTACTGCTTTACTATTCTGTTTGTGTTGTCATTATACATCTGTCTCAAGAATCTACCATGCAAGTATCCATCCATTTCTTCTACCTGTGTTACCATTATATATATAAGGTAAATTTAAGACAACTAAGGCAAAAAAGGGTAATACAGGTAAGGTGAAACTTATAGTTTCGTATTAGATCACATGTATTCACATATAAAAAGTCACTATATTTCGTGTATTCACACTTTTTCAAGTATAAAGGAAAAGAGCGAAGTTCACGTGTTCAGAAAGTATAAGTTTGAAGAGACAATGGCGACACGTAGCGGACAAAGCATCAAAACTGGAGAACAACAGACTGCTGTAGCGCGTAGATTTCCGAAACTTGAAATAATAACTGTATAGCGTGTAAGTACAAGGTGGGATCGTGGATGGAAATGTGTTGAAAATGCAGAGGAAAAGGGGAGCTAGAGTTATTGAAAGTTAAGGCCAGATTTTATTTTCGCGCTCAAACCATGAATAAAAGCATTCTCCCACAGACGGCGTGTTGAGGTGCTGGTTGTTGGGGGTAAAATATGGATTATGGCAACCAGGAAAGATAGATCAAAATTGGTATTGTGGGACTCGGTGTGCAAGGAACCTGGGGCATCCGGTTTGTTGACAGTACAGAAGTGACGATGGTGATTAATTCGAATTTTAAGAGCACAACTTGTATCCCCCTCCATAAAAGGCATCACAGAACTTGCAGGTTAGGATGTATATAATATTAGGGGTGTGGCATGTACCCTTGTGATTGAGGGTGTACCGACCATTAGCAGTATTGATAGTGATTGTGGGAAAAGTGATGAAAATGGAGCAGACCTTATCTGCTAATGGTCGGTACACCCTCAATCCCAAGGGTACATGCCACACATCTAATGTTATATACATCCTAACCTGCAAGTTCTGTGTTGCCTTTTATCTGGTGAAACAAGTTGTGCTCTTAACATTCGTATTAATAACTATCGTCACTTGTGTACTATCAACAAACCGGATGGCCCAGTTTCCTTGCACACCGACTCCCACAATACCAATTATGATCTACCTATCTTTCCTGGTTGCCATAATCCACATTTTACCCCCTACAACCAGCACCTCAACACGCCGTCGGTGGGAGAATGCCTTTATTCATAGTTTGAGCGCGAAAATAAAACCTGGCCTTAACCTTCAATAGCTATAGCACCTTTTCCTCTGCATTTTCAACACATTTCCATCCACGATTCCACCTTGTACTTACATGCTATACAGTTATTATTTCAAGTTCCGGAAATCGACGCGCTACGGCAGCCAGTTGTTCTCCAGTTTTGGTGCTTTGTCCGCTACGTGTCGCCACTCTCTCTTAAAACTTGTACTTTGTGAACACGTGAACTTCGCTCTCTTCCTCTATACTTGAAAACGTGTACACGAAATATAGTGACTTTTTATATGTGAATACGTGTGATCTAATACGAAACTATAAGCTGTAAGTATTATCCTTTCTTTTTTTCTTCATTTGCCTTAAATTACCATTCTGGCTTTTCTTTGTACTAGTAATATATATATAATAATACACAGCCATATTCAATCCACTACTGGCCTCTCCCGGAAGGAGGAGGTGGTCTACTGCTCCCACGCTGACCAGACGTGTTGGGAGAGGAGAGCCGAAGCTCTCAACTGTGATCGCTACCTCTTTATTCAGGTAGCTCCCCAATTGACCTCACGACGCTGGGTGGATGCCGAACAGGCAACACCATCAGGAGTACTGCAACGGTTACCCGTCCAAGCACTGACCAGACCCAGAGTTGCTTGACTTCGGTGATCTCACGGGAACCGGTAGACCAGCTCGGCTACGGCGTTTATATATATATATATTATATACCCGAGGGTTGTAAAGGGACCAATAATACCAGAACTAAGAGTAACTTATAAAAGCTGTGGTCCTGATACAGTCCTCACGTTGCTGCTGTGCGGCCAGCTAAACGCACCTTTATACTCTTAATCTCAGGGTTGCTTTCATAGATTACCTTCGATGTAATTATAGATTGAACACACAAAATCTAGCTATGAACATGACCCAAGGCTACACCGTAGAGGGACGACGTTTAAAGGTCTTTAGAGGTATCTATTCACAATCAGAGCAGCCAAAACGATCATAAACAAATGCTCCAAAACATCTAACTAGCATTAGAAGTCTATGGCGTCAAAAGCAAGGTATTTATTCAGAGGGTTGAAATGTAATGTACAAGTAGTCTAGAATTTCCTCTATTTTGAAGTTCCCGCTATGCATTATTTACATTTCCGGTCTGTACATTTTACTGACATACGTAAGACTTTATAATACAGAAGTTCTTGTATTTATTTACTTTTACTTCCTTACTTGAGCAATGTTTAATCATTTTAATTCTTGTGCCGTTAATTAACAAAATGAAAACAACAATTTCCTTCCTCCCAAAAAGTTATCCACTTCACTTTTTGCCTAGCAAACGCAATGACATTTAGCGTTCACCCCTATAAACTTAAAAACTCTATGCCCGGCATTGTTTTGCTTGAGCATACGAAATTACATAAAAAAAATAACAATTAATGTTCAAATCAATTTAAAATTAATAATTTAATACAATTCCTATTCATGAATACAATATTTGTTCTTTTTCCTATTCTGCTTCATAAGGTAATGGCTATAGGCCATAACAGGTTTAAGTCATAAGTCATGGCAACTATTATTTTTTCTTTCGAATGTGTACAACAAGACAGATCGAAAATACACGTTGGAAACCTTATGGCATGTACTATCGAATGGTCTATGTGAGTAGAGCTGCATGTCTAAGCACGGCCCAAAGTTCAGTAGGTGAGCGACAGTGGTCCGGAATTGTGGTCTCGAAGAGTGAACAACGTGCGTATGTGAAAGTAGGATTTCTCCGCAGCAGGAATGCACGGGAATGCCACACAGAGTTGCGGGAAGCACTAGGTACGCGTGCCCTACCCTATCCAACACTGACGAGCTGGATAGCGGCTTTCAAACGGGACAGAATGTCTACTGCCGATCTGTCACGCAGTGGGCGTCCGTCGTGTTCGACGCGAAGCCGCTATCTACCTCGCCACTGTTCGATAGGGTAGTGCACGCGCACGTAGTGCTTCCCGTAACTCTTTGTGGCATTCCCGTGCATTCCTGCTGCGGAGAAATGCCATTTTCATATATACACGTTGATCACTCTCAATACCAATGTCGCTCACCTACTGAAGTTCGGGACGTGCTCAGACTTGCAGCTCTACTCACAAACACCATCTGGTGGGACCACCCGACAGTACATGCCTTATGGTTTCCAACGTCTATCTTCAATCTGTCCTGTTATCCTCCACTCTAAAGAAAACAAGTAGTTGCCACGACTTACGACTTAATCCTCGTGTATATATACGATATAAGATGGTAAACTCAAATCTTGAGATAGGAGCACACAAACTTCACAAACACTATAGAAAATTAGTACGTTTCGCAATTGCGTTTTCAACTGCTGGGAAACAAAATGGACAGAGCGGATAGATGCTAAGGAAACGCTATATTGCCAATGATGCTGGGTGACAGTGTGCCCAGGTTATGGAGGCGGGAAAATGACTAAATGGGTCGGAGAAAACAGCAAGTGGGGAAGAAAGTGCAAATGTTACTAGGAGCAGGTCAGGGGCTTCCTGAAGAAATAAGAGGGTGAAGAATCGGAAGGGAGGGGAGAAAAATATTAAAAATAATACTAATAATAAAAATAATAATGATGAAGATGACGGGATAACAAAGAAAC
>JAGDQP010019786.1:10052-34339 GCA_022664845.1 Lepisma saccharinum | reverse complement strand
GGGTTTATAAACCAAGAAATCTTTGGGGAAAGACAGTATCTAAAATGAAGAAGGCCACATCCAGGAGCTGTTAGTGGCTATATTAGTTGTTCTATTTCTTTTTAGTTCAAGTTTGTAGTGAAAATTCAACTTGAGGATAAACGATCATATGAAACGTAGAGGAAAAAAATGGGGAATATGCACCTTTTTTAAAAATCAATTTGTACTCGTAACAAGTACTACACAATGGGTGAAGTGAATAAAAAGAACCAAATACTCGAAAACGTTTACTCGCGAGTAAAGTATTCTTTCGCCTATCAGGTGAATAAAAATTTGTTTTTACTCAAAAGTATTTTCTTGTATCAATTGAGTATTTTCTTGTATCAATTACTTACAACTTATTTTTATTCACTCTTATTTAAGTAATTGCTTCGGAGTTCTGAGCATTTACTTACCACAGAAGCATTTACTATCACATCGCAAGTATTTACTCCTGATGCAAAGTATACTCTCTTTTTCTTCACTTAGTCCCAAGTATTTACTTAAAAATAGACATTTACAAGTTTTTATTCACTTCACCCAATGACAGTTTCGATCCAAAAGTTCAAAAAACATCAAGTTCTAGCGGTTTTAAGAATATGAAATACATTGGAAGCAAATGGGATAGTTGCACTTTCAAATGCGTTCATGCATATCCCCCTTCTTTCCCTATACGCTCCATATCAGTCGCTTCTAAATGTTATTGTTCGTTCATTTTATTTATTGTATTGGTTTCGGTTTGTTTAGTTTGGTTTTAACTTGGCTTTCGTAGTAAATACTATCGTGTTTTAAAATTATTCATAAAAGGAAATTGTATCGTTACATGAAAAAAGTATTGCGGACTCCTTACAGGGGTCCGCGGACCCCAGGTTGGGAAACACTGCTCTACACCATATTAATTTTGACCACTAACTAGGTCTTCTAGCTGCCAAACAGTATGAGCTATCGAAAAGTGTTTCCTCTAAAAGTTGTTAAAAATTTTGCGCTTGTTTCAACGGAAGCAACATCGACCCCCCCCCCCCACCACTTTATATTCAAATTTTTAAAGTTATCCCCTCCGTAAAGGTACCGGTATTCCCTAGACGCTACTGTTTTCAGAAACATCACCGTGTGATTCCGCAGATTCACTTTGATTTAAACATTTTTTGTTTTAAAGATTTTGTGCACTAGGAGCTGAGTTATGACCCTGTTACTAATTTCCAGAACCACCCTGTAGATTCATCGGTAGTTCATATGCATGCAAAGTTTTAAGTTGATCTGCTATGTGGAAATGGGTAAAAATTAGCTTACAAAATGTCTCAATAACTAACAAGTCAAGTTAAATGAAAGCTTATAAAAAAGAAGGAAAAACTAGTAGTTTTCTTCTGTTCATACGCTCACAACAGTTTTATTTGTAGATGACTAATGCTACCACAGGTTCTTGTCTCAAGGTCAACGCCTGGCATGTCTATCAGATTTCGCTTCATAACACACCTGCTCTAACCTAAAAGAACACAACTTTCTGTGTCTAAAGGACCGTATGATTTCTTTTGTTAAGCGAACATCAAACAAGACTTGTTTTTAAATTGATAAAACAAGAGAAAATCTTTTGACAATATTTACTAGTCGCCTTGAAACATAAGTTTAATGTTTATATTTTTCAAAGACCTTACTTTGAACCTCTCTTTAGAGATCTTGAATGCTTAATAATGAGTTTTTGGTTCCTTCATAGCGAAGAAAAGTAGCATTCTAATCCCGGTTTTGGCGTCTGTCCATATCCAAAAATTAAATCTCAAGAACTACAAAGTGTAGAGAGATGCGTAGGTGTCGTTGGAAATGGCTTGAATAGACTTGCTCAGAGCCCCTGGAACCGTCCATATTGGTGCACTAATTAAATGTTGCCAGCCCATTTTTAAAAATTAATTGTTAAAATTGGTTCCATTCAGTTAGATCTAGCTGCGACGAACTTGGTATAAACATTATTGACACAAAACAAAAACACTGAGGTCGCCTGTGGCTCTAAGCAACTCACTTATCAGTGCTTGCTGCCTATTTCCTTTAAAATTATATTTGAATATGTTATTGTAAAAAGGGTCTGAGTCACTTTTTTGGTGGGTTTGAGTTATTGCTTGTTTCAGGCTCTCTGGGTAGACGAATGTTTTGCATCACAAATGGTCCTGATACAACTATCAGAACAATAGCATGCTAGCACAAAAGGCTATTCTTAGTCTGTTAGAGAAGATCGTTTTTGTCGTTTTTCTCCAAACTCCATAAATGTGATTCGCGTCCAATTTTACAATAACATATTCATTTATTTTCAAATTATTTCCATTATTTTAGACACCTTAGCAGCGTATATTGGAAATAAACTTTTTAGAACGCTTTTGAACTTTGAATCCTATTATCCAATCCAAGGCAAGTTTCGTAAAAACCATGAAATTCTCATAAAAAATGAGTGTTAGTAAAGAGAGAACAACCTGTCACTAAGTATTTCTCTACATTAAACAAAAACCTTTCCTTACTCATATTTGCCTCTATTAGAAATTCTGAAGAATGCTATTGCAATAGAAAACTTTGTATGAAACTCAAGTAAATATTGTTAAAGTTCGAAGTCATGTCACTCCGACATGAACTCCAACATTTGTCACACTAAACAAAATTTTCTCTAAGTGATGCTAACGCCTGTTATTTATATGATTCCGCAATACACAATTGTACAATTGTTATGATATATTTTTGACCCCCTTGAATGCTCATTTAAGCTTTTTGAATTGTGGTACTGTTCGCCTATTGCATATACAACCAAACTTGATTAGTGGATTATCTTGTATGCATATTACCCCAGGATGTGCAATTCTTCCAACAAAAGTATTTTGCAGAGAAAACAACGAGAATGTGTATTGCGGAATCATATAAATTACAGGCGTTAGCATCACTTAGAGAAATTTAAGATAAAACAGGTTTAATTAGAAGAAATCTATCTTGTATCATAGAGAAACTAGTAGAAATGTATATTTAAGAACTTTTATATTCAATTATCACATTTAAAAACGTAATTAGTTAATGCTATAACACTTTTGTGTGACAAGAAAATACTCTGAAAAATAATGAGGTATGGAGCAGAACACAAAAAATTGAGGTAAACATTTGCGCACAAAAAATGTAATAAATGATCTCAAAATTACACATAAATTGCATTCAAATGTATATTATTCAAATATATCCCCCATCTATTTTACACATTTTGCCAGAAAGGTTACACACTGTAATTAGCTTAAGAGAAGGCCCAAACTAGGAGCGGGATTCAAACGCGGGCCACCTGATTCGAAGTCCGACACCTGAACCACTTAATTACGTATCTCATGCAGAACAGTGTTCACCATAACGTAGTAGTAGTTACGGAAAAGTAGCGATTGAAAAGGATGCAATGGCATGTCTTTTTGATACCTATGTTTATTTGAGGAGAAGTTCTGTGATTTTCAGCAAAAGAATCAGCTTCTTTTCGTAAAACTGCAGTTTAACTATTTCTGTCATAGAGAAACTCCTGGGAAACTCTGTCGTGGGAAACTCCTCAAAATACTACATTTTGCCTTCTCATAGCCATGCGTAAAAAATACCAAATATGGGCGTAATGTGGAAGTTCTTATGCCAATCCTGGGCACTAAAAATACATATTTACATCGCAATAATACTCCATAATGTGTTTTGTTCGCAATGCGCTTTAATGAGATTATTTACATTGATTTTCTGTTGCGTAGAGAGTTCAGTCTGCTGAAAACGCAAGTGATAAAGGGGCCACGGTGGCTCTGTTGGTAGAGCGCCCACCTCTGGTCCTAGGGGTCGTCGGACCAATCCCTGCTTATGAAATGTGGGCTTTGTGGTGGACAAACACCGAGCGCGTGGATTTCGCGCGGTATTCTCGTTTCGTCTCACTGTCCTCATTCCACCAAATCATCCCATCATTATCCATACGGCCGAAAGGCCTTAAAATAAATTCAAATCAAAATTCAAGGGATGAAATTCGTTTGAAGGTATGTTTCTCCTTGCACTGAAGTCACCCCTTCCATGATTTTGGATTAGATCCTACAGTTCACGCAACGGAGTGCGTTTTGAAATAACTTTCATTAAAAATGAAACAGTTTATCTGAGCTCATGTGGGTTTTATAGGCCTTTTGGGGATTTCCTTTGGTTGTCAAAATAAAATGTGATTAAACGTAAACGTAAAGTTATGTACACACCTCAGTACCCCAGTCGATAACAGTTTGTCACAACTGTGGAATTCAGAGGCTTGGAGTGGGTGTGTTACAATATTTGTCAGAGTGTTAGAATGTTTAAATTTATACCGTAGTTTCTTGTTATACAAGTACATAACGTGTGAAAATAATATAATAGAGTTCATAATAGATAGACTTAGCACGCTTCCCCATTTCTGTCTGCGCTAAATCTAAAGGAATTTTGTTCAGAGCACGTGATTTTGAATTCATCCGTTACGTAGCTCTGGCGTAGACGTCATATTCTATTACGAGGTCTATACCAGAGCTGAGTACTGGATGAATTCAAAATCACTTGATCTGAACGAAACCCCACTAGTTTTAGCGCAGACGGAAATGGAGAAACGTACTGTTTATGTATTATGAGTTCTATAATATTATGTTTCTATATGGTGCCATGGGTGAAATTAGGAGAGAGACCGTAGGTGGGGGGCACTAGAGAGACACTTTAAAAGCTATAGTTTAAAAATTATGTCATTTTGAAATGATTTGGTTGGGGGTAATGATCCCCATAAATCCGCCCATGTCTAGTGCCCTAATAGAAATGTTGATCTTCTCATGCATAGAACTAAAATTATCAAGCGGTCTTTAAAAAAATGTTTTTGTTTGAACATCCTACGGTAAACCAGTCCGTAGATATTGCATTTTCCGTCTGCAAACACAAATACTAGCATGCACCGCAATACAGAACTGGCATTAATCGTTCAATCGTTGGGAATAAAAGAATACCCGTTTTAAACTATTCTAAAGAGATATAAACATTAAAAGAAATAATAAAATATTAGGAGAGCTGAAGAAACTATTCTGAACTATCTCAGATTGTGTAAGACACATGGAATTTATGGAAAATGGTTACTTGATTTAAGTAATTTTTTAATTTAATGATGAACTTTCGGCATCTCAGATTCGGGTCGGGAAAGGGTGGGGATTTGGAAGGTAGTCGGCCAGGACCTAGTTGGTAGGTATCATCTTGGCTTTCGCCAGATATAACTGAGGAAAATCCCTAGAAAAAGCTCAGGCAGATGGGTGACCGTTGGGATCCGATCCCAGAACTTTCCAATCCAATTGCTAAGTCAACATACTACCAACTGAGCTACGTCAGCTCGGTTCAAGTAATCTTGAAGATGAAAGTAATCTGTAATCAGATAATAATACTTATTTCGAAAGTATACTTCTGAATTGTTTAATTTTGTCAAGTAATCTTCATTAGCACGAAATATTTTATTGTTGAAAATAAACTTATCGATTATAAATGCCGAGAGGAAGTCCGCTAAACCCTATTAATATTGTAATTTCCACGTCGTTTGAACGCGTTTTCTAGGATGTAGATTAGGAAGTCAGTTATCTTTGAATCAGTTAAGAATGAAACACGTGGAGTAAAGTATGTGAGAATTTCTGTTCTGCGAAACTGAAGTTACTTTCGCAAAAATGAGTTGGGTTACTAAAGTAAAATAAAAACTAAGTAATCTTAACAACAATCAGTTATAAAATCGTAGTCGATAATCGGGCTTAAGGAGCTTGAAGTATATTGAGCGCGTATTTTCCATCTTTAGAGGTGATATTTATTAGTTCTAATTTGTCGAACAGTAAAGATCTGCAAATGTGCAAGCTTGTGAGTTTTGTGCTACATTTATTGTAATGTGACATGAGAATGAGAAAATTGATTCCCATTACTAAGGTGCTTTAGACGAACAATGTTCTTAAATTGATTAAAAACATTATACTGAAAAATGATGAAATATACAAAAGCGAATTTGGTACATATTATAAAGGTAAGCAAGATAGCTGTGTCACTTTTTCACCTACCACCTTCGAACATCGATATATCACCTAAGACGTACCTGGAAGATCAAATATAGTCCCCATCAGTATCGACAATCTTCTGCTAACGTTCTGGAATTCCATGGATTCCATCGCGGTAGAACTTGGTGGGCCGTGAAGCGAAGAAGGTATCAAGTGCATTTTGCACCTGTACTAGGGATTTGAACTGGCGTTCTCTAAGGCGATTATCCAAGGAATGGAACAGTTGAAAATCGGACGGTGCAATGTCCGGGGAGTATGGCGGGTGCAATAGTGTTTCCTATCCAAAGCGTAGAATGGTCTCGCGGGTCATCCTAGCCACGTGGGACTTAGCGTTGTCCTGTAACAGGAGGACCCCTTTGCGATTCTGAAGTGCTGGATCCAGAGTTTGGAGTTTTTCTTGAACACGGCTCAACTGCTGACAGTACAGTTGCATTGATGCTCTGACCAGCTGGTTGCAGTTCCCGATGCACGATGCCGCGAGCAGTCCACCAAACACACAGAAGGATCTTCTTCTGGTGCAGTGCATGTTTCGGCTGTTTTGAAACCGGTTCACGGGATGCTAACCAATGATGACGGTGCCGTGAAGCTTCGTACAGGACCCACTTCTCATCACATGTCAACACCGTGTCCAGAAATGGCTTCTTCCTCAGACGAGACAGCAAAGAAACACAGGCGTCTGCTTGCGTTGCCTTCTGGCCCAGAGTCAAATCAACTTCCCAAGTTGATGGAGGTGCTGCCGAATGGTTTCTCCATTCACACTGAATTGTAGTCCCAGTTCCTCACATGTCTGGCCACTGTTCGCCTCAATTGCTGCCTGAAGATCTTCATTTGGTACCTGTGTTGGTCTTCCTGCACGTGGTTCGTCTTCGAGTGTTTCGTCACCATCCATAAACTTGGTAAACCACCGCTGCACTGTCCGCGTAGTCACGACACCCTCACCAAAGCCCTGGCATATCTTCCGCCCCGCTGCAGCTGCGTTTGACCCCAGTTTGAACTCGTACAGCATACACGCCTTTATGACGCTCTTTGGAGGTCCCATGTTCACTCTGTCCCTCCGCACGTTCATGGTGTATCTGCACTTCCACAACCAGGTAGTATGTTGGCTATACCCACACCAACAACTGACCTTCGCCTGATTTCCATTCGCATTCAACTCACGGTGTGAGATCCAATTGAACACAGACCTCCACAAAAAGCGACAAAACTCTCTTGGTTCCCTCAGAGAGTTTGTATCTAGATTTTTAGTTGAAGTTGCAAGGACACAATAGGGTGCGTGAAAGTAGAGTTTTTTCCTAGTCTAGTATTTCGGAAAGTTGTTGTCTTCGTCAATATTTGTTTTGATGAGAAGTACAGAATTCTTAGAGTCTCGCTTAGTTTTTAAGACGTATTATTTTCGTATTTTTCAGAAAGTCAAATGATTTGTAAACTTTTCACAATAATGACTAAGTTTAATCAATAAATTTGCTTCAAATTTTACCAAGGTCTATTTTTGGTTAAAAATCAAAGTTTATAATACCCTACAATAGTTAATAAATGGGTATGGGTAATTTTCTTTAAATTCTGATGCCTTCCATTCAAGTAAATTTGCAAGTTTCTTCACCAAAAAATGGAATAAGTATTGAAAGTTTTATGACTAATAAGTCAAGAAGTGTCATTTGAATAATCAAATTTCTGTTTTGCGGTTAAGTATATTCTCCAAAAAGAGAGAAATATAAATTCAATTTACATTAAGCATTCTTTATTTGTTACATATTTTTATTTTTGTGAAACGAAAGAAATGTTTAAATGAGTTTCTTATGAAAAGGTATTTAGATCTTTTAATTTGCCATTTCGATAAGGGATAAGGAAGGTAACTAACTTTAGAATTAAGAAAATAAATGTTTGAAAATTTTGTTCGGTGTGACAAATGTTGGAGTTCACGTCGGAGTGATATGAATTCGAACTTTAACAATATTTACAAAGTCTTCTATCGCAATATCATTCTTCAGAATTTCTAAAAGAGGCAAGTATGAGTAAGGAAAAGCTTTTTTTAACGTAGAATACTATTTTCCACTGAGATACTTAGTGACACGTTGTTCTCTCTTTACTAACACTCATGTCTTATTAGAATTCCATGGTCTTTATGAAATTTGCCTTGGTTTGGATAATAAAATTCAAAGTTCAAAGACGTTCTAAAATAATGGAAATAATTTGAAAGTAAATCAATATGTTATTCTACCGGTAAAAAGGGACCCGAATCACATACAAAAGAAAAACATTTATGGAGTTTGGAGAAAAAAAACAAAAATGATCTCTAACAGAGTAAGAATAGATTTTTGGGCTATCGTGCTATTGTTCTGGATCAGGACCATTTGTGATGCAAAACATACGTCTACCCCAGAAAGCCTGGAACAAGCAATAACTCAAACCCACCAAAAAAGTGACTCAGGCCCTTTTTGCAATAACATATTCAAATATAATTTTAAAGAAAATAGGCAGCAAGCACTGATAAGTGAGTTGCTTAGAGCCGCAGGCGACCTCAGTGTTTTTGTTTTGTGCCAATAACTGAATGGAAACAATTTTAACAATTAGTTTTTAAAAATGGGCTGGCAACATTTAATTAGTGCACCAATCAGAACGGTTCCAGGGGATTTGAGCAAGTCTATTCAAGCCGTTTCCAACGACACCTACGCATCTGTCTACACTTTGTAATTCTTGAGATTTAATTTCTTAATACGGACAGACGCTAAAACCGGGATTAGAATGCTCCTTTTCTTATAGCTTCGCTATGAGAAACCAAAAACTCATTATTGAGTACTAAAGATCTCTAAACTGAGGTTCAAAGTAAGGTCCATGAAAAATGTAAACATTGAAATTATGTTTCAAGGCGACTAGTAAATATTGTCAAATGATTTTCTCTTGTTTTATCAATTTAAAAACAAGTCTTGTTTGATGTTCGCTTAACAAAAGAAATCATACGGTCCTTTAGACACAGAAAGTTGTGTTCTTTTAGGTTAGAGCAGGTGTGTTATGAAGCGAAATCTGATAGACATGCCAGGCGTTGACCTTGAGACAAGAACCTGTGGTAGCATTCGTCATCTACAAATAAAACTGTTGTGAGCGTATGAACAGAAAAAAACTACTAGTTTTTCCTTCTTTTCTGTAAGCTTTCATTTAACTGCACTTGTTATTTAGGGAGAAATTGTGTAAGCTAATTTTTACCCACTTCCACATAGCAGATCAACTTGAAACTTAGCACACATATGAACTACCGATGAATCTACAGGGTGGCTCTGGAAATCAGTAACAGGGTCACAACTGAGCAGAGTGCACAGAAATCTTTAAAACAAAAATGTTTAAATCAAAGTGAATCTGCTGAATCATACTGTGATGTTTCTGAAAACAGTAGCGTCTCGGGGATACCAGTAACTTTAGAGAGGAAATAACTTCAATTTTTTGAATATAAAGTGGGGGAAGGGGAGGTCGATGTTGCTAACGTTGAAACAAGTGATACATTTTAACAACTTTTAGAGGAAACACTTTTCGATAGCTCATACCGTTTGACAGCTAGAAGACCTAGTTAGTGGTCAAAATTAATATGGTGTAGAGGGTTTTCGGGACTTTTGAGGTGTTGTTACTCAATGGGAATAAAGGTTCCAAACTAAAGTGAAATACTAAATGGGTTATGCGGAATCAAACGGTGAAATTTTCGAAAACCGGAGCGTCCTGGGAATAATGTTACTGGGGGACAACTTCCAAATTTTTAACAGAAACAATGGCTAATTTTGCTTTCTTTGAAATTTTAACAATTTTCAGATGAAATGTTGTTTAATATCTCGTAATGTTTGGCAATTACAAGAGTTAAAAGGTAAGTCAACGGTTAACTTACCAAGTAGTTCTTGTAACTGGTGAAACCGTGGGAAATCTGTCAGGATAGTCGACCGTGAGATTCGAACTCACGTGCCTACCCATTGCCACTCCGAAGCCTGCGACATTACTGTCTGAATAACGAGGGCTGGGTACGATCTGAATGAAAGCTGTCTGTAAAGATGATGAAATTACCTGTAACTACTTCTAATTTCATTGATTATGTGAATACTATTTCTTCTCTCTGGCGACGTTCAAATATTATGTAAGCACATCTTTAGTCATTTAATATAACTTGCCTCAACTTTTAAGCAAAAATAAGTAGATATCCGACCTTCTGATTTGTATTAGATTCGTGCATAAATTCGTATCGTTTTTAACGCTATGATATTTATATACGTTATCAGCAGAACAGAAATTAATTAATACAATTACACAAACGCTGAGATGGTACATGGCTGAGATGTGTCTAACGATACACAGGAATAATCACACTGACTCATTCAGTAATGTAGTCGTGTATATTATCAATGATTATATGCCAACGTTTGAGGAGTTCGATTTCTTGATTTTAGAACTCGTGTATTTTGACTTGAAGCAATCAGTTAGTCAAGTTTCAAGAGCAGCTTCATCATGAAAGACTATGGTTAGAGAGAGTGAACTAGACAGACAGACAGAGAGAGAGAGCGGAAGAGGTGAAATTCTGTTAACCAAAGGTTAGAGCAATAAGAAGGGTGCGGAAGACTTTCCCAACCGAGTTGTTGAATAACTTCTTTGGAAAATTTGGCCGAAAGTGGCTTGCATTTCTGTACCTCGGATTATTTACTGCTGGAAAATTAATAGTACCTTTCGTGCTAAAGGCAACGGATAAAATGAAACTAAATGTGTGTATACCAACAGACAGCATTCATGCTCTGTTTTGGCCAACTAAACCCGTTTATTCATCGTTTCTTCTCAACCATTATTCAATGTCGAATAAACCGTTGAACAAACGGAAATTTCGGCACATTTACAACGTTAACGTTTCAGTACTAAAGTTTAATCCATGTATTTTCAACATTTGTGTGCTACTGGGGTGTCTTTTCAGCATTGACATTAGCGCTGTGATCGCACAGATTGTTTTCACAACTGCTGCTTCACTTGATCCTCGAGCAGAGTATGCCGGGAATTGTCAAGTTTGTTTACTTGACACACCTCGAACTAAACAATAACGAAGGAATAATGGACAATGAACTCTTGACTTCTCAATTTTTATCGTGATTCCCTAGTCAAGAAAAACTGTTTAAATTAACACTAATTAAACACGTCTTTTAAGCAAATCTTACGTAAGTATTACTCTGATTCCCCTCCCCAATGTCAGCAAAAATAGTCAAAACTTGAATCCTCTTCTCATCCGTGGAATAAATACGTAGCTAATAGTTGAACGATCCTCTTTTCTTAATTTTGAATTTAAATTTATTTGTGACGTTTAGACATATATGACTCAGACCTAGATAGGAACGGTAAGAGCATGCAGGAACGAATCGGTTACGTTCAAAATATAATTCCGCCATTTTTCTCATGTGTCCGAGAGGAAAAACCATTGAAAACTTAAGTCAGTCAAGATGGTCGCCTGCTGTTATGGAACCCAGAGCGTCCAGATGGTCTACCAACTGAGCTACAGTTCCTTTTTCTATACCTCAAAATGAAATTGTATTTTCTAGCAACAAGGAGTTTCCAACACAGCGAAGTTTCTACAATGATGTTCGTGTCCTAACTTAAATCTGCAGAAATTTATCCGAACAATTATTTGTTGTTCGCGCGCTCGTTCTTTCTGCTGTACAGTTGTCGTTTTCATAAACTTTCTTCCTATACTCGGATCAGACATAGTTATAGTTCTTTTCAGTTCCGAATTCAGGTGGTCAAACCGCGAACTAACCTATCAACAAACACGGACAAAGACAACAGACACGTCAGTCGAACGGTGAATGCAGTGGCACTAACTGAAGAAGTTTCGTGTGGGTACAAAGCCTGAAGCGCTTTGTTATTCTCCTGGTTAATCGTCCAGCTAGGAACGGATAAAAACAACAACTATAATAATAATAATAATAATAATAATAATAATAATAATAATAATAATTTGAGAGGGAATGCGAATATTATTGTAATACTTTTGTGAAAGTGTTCCTAAACTGATCATGAAAAGAGCATTGAATTATGTGTTTCTACGAACTGTGAATGCTCCTTTTTTGCAATAGGTTGCTTCCGATATTAAAGAAAACGAGGAGAAAGAATAGACGCACCACGCTAAATGACAAGGAACTAAAAGAATGCGTATTAATTAGTGGAATGGCTAGGGTTGCCTAGGATTTCTTTGTTAAATATAAACTTTTGGTAGAAAAACACGAAGTCTATTATTATCTGGTTCGGGTTAAGCAGGGATTCCGTGGTGATTTTGAGTTTGGTGGGTATAGAGTCCAAACTGGGATAGTGCAAATAGAGTTTAGCTCGGTTTCTATCGATTTTGACAATAGGAAAATAAAATTTGGGGCCAGTATCTCAAAAGACTCCGAAGTTTTCTTTCAGACTTAAACAATTTCAGAATCGATTCTTTCTATATCAGCTTTCATTTGATTTATTCGAGAACGACTATTCTTAACACCTGCATGAACACTACTGATTTTATACGTTATGAATTGGATAGTATGCACCCGAGCATTCAAATCAGCTTGTAACTACGTCTTAACAATACTTATTTTCTCATCCATAATAGTTTCAATACTCTTTATTCCGCCAACTCATTCCTTTCGGAAAGAAGATGTGTTGAGTGCATCAATCCCAGGGATTCTGCCATGATTTTTAGTTACAACAGTAGCACACATACATGTTTCCAACGTTGGTTTTAGGCTCATTTCGTTGATTAACCGTTACCGGTTGAAAAAACATACGTTTAGTTTTAAATCATATTTCAACAAAGATATCATTGCATTGATAAGGCGTTAATAAAACGTGTATTCAATATATTATTTTTAAATATGGTATAGATTTTGTTTAACGTGTTTTTTACAAATGTTATGTAAAAAAAATATAATTAAAAAACTAATTGAATGACAAAATTAATTGTTATGTTATCTTAAGCACGTTGAAAACAGATTTAATTTTAAACTATATTTCAACGATGATAGAATTTCTTTGATACGGCGTTGATGTGACGTACTTTCAACTATCGTTCATACTGTCCTAGATTTAGTTTCACACTTCTAATTTAACTGCTTAAACATTATAATTAAAAGCAAATACAATAAAATTAACTACATTTTCATGTTCTCATTTGCATGTTGAAAACAGCTTGAATTTTAAACTATATTTGAACGAACATTTAATTTCATTAATAGGGCGTGAATGTAGTGTTTTCAACTGTGACGCACATTTCGCTTCATATGCGTTCTTCTAAGGCGACATATTACACTTATTGGGAAATACAAATTTAATAGTGCAACCATGGTCAAAGTGTTAAATCAGAAAAAAATGCGCACAAGAAAGAAAGGTGGAAAGTATATTTTTTCTCATTCTCACATGATGGTGAACGATGCATAGCAACTGCATTCTAAACTGCGTGTTAATAATACAGATACCGTAATAAGCGGTGGACTCTCAAGGTGGATACATGGATTAGGTGTATAAGTCGAAGAGGTACTAACGGGAAGTGCAGAGCGTTCCTGTGTTCGAACCCTACAGCATCCGTTGGGATTATTTACTGTTCAAAAATTAACACAGTATGTTATGATGAAAGCAAGGGATAAAATGAAACTAAATGTGTATATACCAATAGATAGCGTTCATGCTCTGTTTTGGCCAATTAAACCAGTTTCTTCTCAACCACACTGTAAAAATTGGAAACACGAAATGGATGAAAGTTACTCCGCTTTATGGAGAAATAAAAGTCGAAAGTTAGCGTTTTGTTGTATTTACTCTTAAACGTGGATATAGTGTAAGCCTTTTAGTGGAAAGATTGGTAAAATTAACTCCATTTTAAAGTTTAACATTTTCTTTGTAATAGCTTAACGTTAGCTGAAAATGGGTTGAAACTGGCCAAAGTGATTTGTCCGTGAACGTTCAACTTATTTTCCGCTTAAAACTCGGTCATTTTCTAATCGAAGTGTAAGCTAAAAAGGAAATTTTGAGGTTACTCCTTTTGTGGATGAATGTTAAGCCTTAGTTGGATATTCTATAATCCAGTAACAGGAGTAACGTTACTTGCTTGTCACTGAACGTCCCGCCATTTTGAGTGTTTACATTGCCTTTACACTGTGAACAGCAAATAGTTTACTGGTGGGCCGAGAAATTAAGTTGGGTATAAATCTTTACACTGTAGCAAAAGCATCTCCTTTTTTTTTCACGAGACTTCCTCGTAGTAAAATCAAAAGCGTGTTAATAATTAACCTCCTTCACAGTACAACTATAGCTCGCTCGGAAAGCCAAAGTCACCAACTGTCTTCATAGCGAAGTGGTTAGAGCGTCTGACCAGTATGCTAGCGGACCCTGGATCGAAACCCTACCACTTCAAGTTTTTTTTTTTTTTTTTTTTAATTTTAAAGGAATATTTCCTTTTATTCTTTTCTACTTTTAACAAATGCTCGGATTGAATGAAATACGTTGGAACACTCATATATGTAATGTATACACACATTTTGAAATTTTACGGAAAGTAAAACGTTCAACCGAAAACTGGCTGAATGTAGGTTAATCCAAAAAGTGGAGGCAGCTCAGCTGCCTCCATTTTCTGGATGAACGTTGTGTCTCCTATTTTTACAGTGCATTATTCAACGTCGAATAACCCGTTGAACAAACATACATTTCCGTACATTTATAACATTAACATAATGTTTCGGTACTCACGTTCAATCCACACACTTTCAACGTTTCTGTGCTACTAACATATGGGGTAAAGTAAAATCTAACAATGTTAGAAGGAGCAAGTGCAATTTTTTAGCACTTAAACCGATTTTTAACAGTAAATATTTTAAAGGTGGGGGAGGGGATTGTTTGACTGCCAAATTCCCTGATCAGGGCTTCTTAGCTGGCGGGCCTAAGAACACGTAGCTACGAAGTGCTAAGCTCTTGAGTGATTGTATGTACTTAAGCGAACAGAAATGCGTAAATAAGCGTGAAATTCGTTTATATTTAGTGCAATAACGAAGAGAGTATCATTTTTTAAATATTAAGTTTTCATTATCATGAACGAAAAATTATAGTCTAGGTGTAGCGAGCGACCGTAGCTCAGTTAGTATAGCGTTAGTTCAGCCATCGGAAGGTCCTGTGAACGATCTAAGCGGCCGCTCATTCGTACTTTTCCTTTGCTCTCCCCTAAGTCACAAGAAATGCAGGACTGAACCACTCAACTGCGCATCTTGTGCAGAACAGCGATCACTATAACGTGTAGTTACGTGAAAGTAACGATTGAAAAAATATACAACATCATGTCATTTTTTAACCTACGTTTATTTGAGGAGAATTTTTGTAGTTTTCACTAAAAAGTCAGCTTCTCTACTTCTGTCATAGAGCACTGGATGCGCCTCAAGATACTAAATTTTGCCTTCTCATAGCCATGGAAGGCATTAACATCGTGAGTAATACCAAATATAGAGCGTAAGGTGGAAGTTCTTATGTCAGTTCTGGGCGCAAAAAATACGTGTTTGTATCGCAATAATTTCTACTCCATCTTGTGTTTAGTTTGCAATTCACTTCAAATGAGATTATTTATAAGTCTATTTATTTTCTGCTGCGTAGAGTCCAGTCTGTTGAAAGCTCAAGGGATGAAGGGCCACGGTAGCTCAGTTGGTAGAGCGGTCACCTCTGGTGCTAGGGGTCGTCGGCCGATCCCTGTTTATTCCGTGTGGTCTTTGTGGTGGACAAACACTAAGTGCGTGGGTTTTCTCGTTTTTTCACACTTTCTTCATTTCACCAGATTATCCCATCTTGATCCATACGACCTGAGGAATAATTGCCTAAAGGCCTAGAAATGAATTTAAGTTAAAAATTCAAGGGATAAAGTTACTCTTTAGAAGGTAATGTGTTTCTCCGTGTACTTACGTCACTCCTTGACACGTTTGTCTGATGAAGCCAAGTTGTTAGTTGGCGAAACCGTTACACGTTTTTATTTTTTTTAATAAACGTATTTGCTTTGCTCAGCCATTATTTTATTTTATCTTAACTATGTAAGAATTTCTGTTCTGCGAAACTGATGTTACCTTCGTAAAAATTGAGTTAGGTCACGAAAGCAAAATGAAAAGTAATCTTAATAATTATCACTCTTAAAATCGTATCGATAATCGAGTTTAAGGAGCTTGAGCCTGAGGTATTTTCACCGCGTACTTTCTATCTTTGTAGGTGATATTTATTAGTATGTATTTGTCGACAGTGAAGATGTGAACATGTGCAAGCTTGTAAATTTTGTGCTACATTTATTGTTGTGTTACATGAGAAAATTGTGTCTCATTACTAAGAACAGTGTTCTAAAATTGATTAAACGCTTTATATTAGAAGATGCTGAGACACAAAACAGCGAATGTGCTGTAGATTAGTGCGGTTTTCTAGATTTGTAGTTGAAATAGTATTGCAAGGGAAGAATAGGGCACGTAAAAGTAGAGTATATACCCTATTCTAATATTTCGGAAATTATTTGTATTTTCCAATACTTGTTCTCAGTTATAAGTACAGAATTCTTAGTTATAATCTCTTTTCTGAGATGCATTATTTCGATATTTTTCAGAACGTCAAATGATTTTCAGCCTTTTCACAATAATTTAAGTTTAATCAACAAATTTGCTTCAGAATAGACTAATAGTCTTATTTTTGCTTCAAAATAAACTAGAGGTCTGTTTTTGCTTAAAAATAGACTAAAGGTCAATTTCCTGCTTAAAAATCGAAGATTATGATACGCTAAAATAGTTAATGCTAAATGAATGTTTATGGGTAATTTCCTTTAAATTCTTATATCTACACTGCAAAAAATAGCTGTGTGAATTCAACACAATGCGGTGTTCTAGCGTGACTACCACTTTTGTGTGTTAAATCAACACAACACGCGGTGTTGATTTCGGTACTGTGAGAAAAAAGTTACGGCTGTAGTAACATTTGAACTTGGGTTTCTCAGTTAAAAGTCGAGCGTCTTACCGACTTGGCTAAATCGTCAGACAGAAAAGGCAAACGATATTCAGTGAACAACATTTGAATTTAACTACTACATTATAGATTGAAACTGTGTATGGGTTCAAATATATGTTGCTGAACCCCCCAAACAAACTAAGTTACTTGCACGACTTTAGCATGGTTTAATCCCTTCCTATTTGTCATTCCCATTCATTGAGAATATTCTATTTCTGTGAAAGCAAGCAAGATGACGACAGCTAAACACTTGAGCAGCATTACTGCTTTCTTATCGTAACATGTCAATATGCTGCGCTTATTTTCATAGAAATGGAACATATTTTCAATGAATGGGGATTGTGATCCCTAATTGACCACTGGTAAAGTGATTAAAGCATGGCATGTCGTGAGAGTAACTTTGTCTGTGTTTGGGGCTCAGCAACATTTTTTTATCCTCTATATTGTTTCAATCTAGTGCTTCTTGCGTCTGACGATTTAGCGAAGTTGGTAAGACGCTCGACTTCTAAGTGCAGAACTCATGTTCATATCTAGCTGCAACCGTAACTTTTTTCTACCAGTACCGAAATCAACACCGTATGTTGTGCTGATATAACACACAAAAGTGGTAGTCACGCTGGGACACCGCATTGTGTTTAATTAATACAGCTATTTCTTTATTGTGTACCATTCAAGTAAATTTGCAAGTTTCTTCACTGGAAGAATAGAACCAGTATTGAAAGTTTTATGACTTTAATAAGTCAAGAAGCGTCATTTGAATAGTGAAATTTCTGTTTTGCAATTAAGTATATTCTCTAAAATGAGAGGAATATAAATTCAATTCATGTTAAGTATTCTTTATTTGTTACATATGTTAATTTTTGTCAAACAAAAGAAATCATCATCTTTTGCTAAAATGAATCGTTTTATGAATAATTATTTAGATCTTTTAATTTACCATTTTGATAAGAAATAAGAAAAGTAGGTAAATTTAGAATTGAAAAATAAAAGTTTAAAAATTTTGTTCGGTGTGACAAAGGTTGGAGTTCATGTTGCAATGACCTGAATTCGAACTTTAACCATATTTACTTGAGTTTGATACAAAGCTTTTCAATTGCTATATAGCATTCTTCAGAGATTTCAAAAAGAGGCAAATATGAGTAAAGGAAAGTTTTCGATTAACGTAGTATTCTATTTCCTACTGAAATACTTACGAGTGACAAGTTGTTCTCTCTTTATTAATAGTCATTTCTTATTGGAATTTCACGGTCTGCACGAAAATCGCCTTGGTTTGGAAAATAGGATTCAAAGTAAAAAACGTAATCCATTTTAAATCTTCTTTAAACCTAATTTCTTGTTCTAAATAGTTTATTTAAAGTATACGTTGCAAAGAAAAGTTAAGTTGAGTTTGTAAGTTTCCAGCTACTGTTGGGGTGGAAAATCCATTTTGTTCGAGTAAAGATACCAAATGTGTGTTCTAAAACACACACGAAGTTTCCCATCTAAATTCTAAACAAGTTAGAGCTGCGATTCCAACACCATTGCAAGAGCTCCAGTCCTTTGATAGTATTTGATTCATGGAATATATTTTTTGGCAAGGGCTGGAAACATTGACAATGGGGTTCCTGGGAAAACTCAATGGTTTGCTAATTATATTTCACTTTTTCTCTTATAGAAAAGCTTATATTTAACTGTTACGGAAATTTCATGTAAGTAGTATGGGGGTAAGCTCTTTGGTCCTCGGCGCTTTAAGAAGGTTACCTATGCTTATACACACCATTTTTCGCTATTGTATTTCGCCTTTCCCCATAGAGAAATGCCTGATTTCAATTATTCGGTAATTTGGATGTAAGTAATCAGATGCGAACACCCCAGATAGCACTGTTTCTTGATTTATGATGGAAATTCCCTTAATTTTGCCTTGTTAGTTGGCTTCACGTGATACGAAAAGTACATTTCAAGCTTGATTTTTTAAAAGGTAAAATATGCTTGAGCTTAACAACCCAATTTAAAGCTTGATTCCCTTGCCTGAAACAGGCACTTCGTGTCTTTGGAAAATCAAGCATGATTCAAGTCTGATTCAACTTTTTTGCTTGACACGATAAGCTTTTTTTTACTTTGTTGGCTTGCAATTTCAAGCAAACACAAGCTTGATTCAAGATTATTTTGCTATGTGGGCCGCAACCTACGAAACTTACCTTTGTATATACACACAACAGCTCGCTATTTAATTTACTCTTATCGCTTAGGAAAATAATATTTTGTATTATTAATACATTTTTATATAAGTAGTCCTAGGGCAAGCCCTCCTCTACCCCGGATGCCTATCTTTGCCCTTACATGTTCACTTTGACTTAGCTAGTTTAGCACAGACCTTTCGAACGACACCCCAATCATCTCTCTCCACATCATGGTTCATGAGATATATTTTGAAAGGGGGTTGGCAACACTAGAAAATGGGGTTCCTGTGAAGCGGGAATATCTGCAGTATGTTCCTATTGTGTCGAATAATATGTATGGCAAGTTTGGTGCTTCTATGACTAAAATAATGGAAGTAATTTGAAAATAAATATAATTTCATAGAAAATAGGCTAGCAGCACTGGTAAGTAGGTTGCTTGGAGACGCAAGCGATCTCAGTGTTTTTGTATTGTATCGAGTAATGTTTATGCTAAGTTCGGCGCAGCTAGGTCAAACTGAATGTAACAAATGTTAACAATTAATTTTTAAAAATGATACTGCATCAATCAGGACGATTCCAGGAGCTCTGAGTCTAGTTAAGCCATTTCCAACGACACCTACGCATCTCTCTACACTTTGTAATTCCTGAGATTTAATTTCTGGACACGGACGGACATCATGAGCGGGATTAGAATATTATTTTTCTTATAGTTTCACTACCAAAGGATTTAAAATTCATTTCTGAGTGTTAAAGATCTCTAAAAAGAGGTTCAAAGCAAGGTCTACACAAAATATAAACATTAGTATGATGTTTCAAGACGACCAGTAGGAATAGTATCAAATGATTTTCTCTTGTATTAGTAATTTAATAACAAGTCTTGTTTGATGTTTGTTTAACAAAATAAATCATATGTTCCCTTAGACAAAGAAAGTTGTGTTCTTTCACGCGAGGGCAGATGTGTTACGTAGCAAACCCTAACGCCAAACGCCTGGGGTGTTGACATCGAAGCGAGAACTTGTGGTAGCATGAGTCATTTCAGAGTCAACGAACTGTTGCGAGCTTGTGAAGGGAAGAATTCTACCAGTGTTTTCTTCCTTTTTGTAAGCTTTCATTTAACTTCAGTTGTTAGTAAGGGTGAAATTTTAAAAACTAATTTTGACCTACTTCCACATAGCAAGCAGAACAACCTAAAACTTTGCACACACACATATATATGTATACTACCGACGAATCAACAGGGTGGTTCTGGAAATCAGTAACAGGAACATAACTCAGCTCCTAGTGCACAGATATCTTAAAAACAAAAAATGTTAATACCAAAGTGCATGTGCGGAATCACAAGTGATGTTTCTGAAAACAGTGGCGTCTGTGGAATACCTCTACGGGGGATAACTTCAAAATTTGGAATACAAAAGGGGAGGGGTCTATTTTGCTTCCGTTAAAATGAGCGCTAATTTTTGAACAACTTTTAGAGGAAACACTTAGCATAGCGTTTGGTTGGCAGTTTAAAGACCTAGTGAGTGTTCAAAATTATTTTCGAGTGTTGTAACTCAAGGGGAATAAAGATTCCAAACTAAAGTGAAATACTAAATGTGTTATGCGGAAGCAAACGGTGAAATTTTCGAAAACCAGGGCGTCCCGGGAATACTGTTACTGGGGGGCAACTTCAATGTTATTAACAGAAAAAATGGCTGATTTTGCTTTCTATGAAATTTTAACAATTTTCAGATGAAACGTCGTTTAATATCTCGCTTACCGCTCCGAAGCCTGAGACATTACTGTCTTATCCACGAAGGCTGGGTGCGAACGGAATGGAAGCTGTCTGTAAAGATGATAAAATTACCGTAAGTACTTCTACTTCGAGTTGTTGATTTGCTTGTTCGCCCGAGCTTTCTTGGCAAGCAAGCTCGATAGTGCAATAGCGTCTTACACTAACGAGCTTGCTCGTCGAGAAAGCTGATCAGTAAGCTCGACAGTATAATAGCAAAAATTCGCCAAGCTTCCTCAAGGGCAGGCTCGTGGAGCAAACTGATCAGCAAGCTTGATACTGTCATAGTACAGAGTATACTCGAGCTTCCTCGACAACAAACTCGTATTTCAATAGTTTAATTGAAAGTTCAATAGTTTAATAGCGCCCTGAGCTGTTGAACTTCGCCAGGTCCAACCTCGACGTAATCTGATCTATACTTCAAGACGCAAGACGCGAGGTCGAGGTTGAGGTCCGGCGAGGTCGAGGTTAAAGTTCCATCATGAGATTGAGGTTGAAATTTTATTTTGAGATCGAGGTTTCAGTTCCGTGTTGAGGTTGACTGAAGGCGGGGTTTCGCAACGAGCTGGGAGGACACCTTCAAATTGACGTTGAGTCCTTACCGCATCTTCTCCCAACCCTATCTTGACCTCAGCCTTAACTGCATCAAGGTCATGAATTAATTCTATTCAGTTCAAACGTCTTGACTCTAAACGTCTGCTGAAGTCAATTATTGAGACGACATATAATAAATTTTAATAGACTGGTTAAAGATGCTATTCATAAATTGAATGAGAATATTTTGTATAATCGCGCAATAACCAAAATATTATTTTTTTATCATTTTTTGGTTGAATTTCGGCCTAGCTTGTCCGAGAGATCAAGCCTCTTGGCGATCACTTCAGGACACAGTGATGCCAGGGTGTTAGTTGAAGTACTATCGTCACATTCGTCTAGTTGACTAGTTCGACTGAGGAATGCCCTGGACAACATCAATCAGGATGCCCAGAAGGGTGTATAAAACCGGTGTGTTTTCGTATTGCCTATCCCAAGTCCGAGAAGTAACCGACTGAAACATGACGGCCATGTAAAAGACAAGTACATAAACATTATCCAACATAATAGAAAAAATATTGCGGATGTCCTAGTTCGCAAACATTTTCGTTCTTACTTTGCCAACCTATAATAAGAATGTATGTAAAAATAGATGTTATTTAAACGAAGTTGCACGTTTCTATTGATACACATCAAACGTTGCATACACGTGCATTAGAAGTCCAAGTCCGATATTGTGCCCAGGTTGTCAGTGTTGCTAACCTATTTTAAAAATTGTTATTTGAAAAGTTGATTCCACGTCGTTGAACATATCCACTCCAAAATTGGCACATATATTATTGGACATATACTGTGAGTGTCCAGGTTCCAAATCACCCCAGTTGTCAGTGTTGCCAACCTATTTTAAATTCTACTTATAAAAATCTACATGCGTCCATTGAATTATTCCAAATTTTGCATAATATACATTAGATAATGAACCTCAACTCACGATGGAACTTCCTCGACCTCACATAACCTTAACTCACGATGGGACTTTAACCTCAGATCCATGAAAAAGCTTTAAACTCAACCTCATAATATAACTTTAACTCCGATCTCTCTCAATCTTGATCTACTCAGCTCCAACCTCGCTATGGAAGTTCAACTTCGACCCCTCTCTACTTTAATTCATGGAAACTTCAACATCGACCTTACTGAAACCTCAACTTCACGATTGAACTTTGACCTCCCGTCACAACCTCAGATGGACCCTATCAACGTAGACCTGACGATAGGACATAAACTTCAAACTAACGATGGAACTTCAATCTCGGCTTCACTCATTGTAAAACTTTAAACTCAAACTCAGAATCAGGATGGAACTTCAACATTGACCTAACTCAGCCTTACAATGGAACTTTAACTCAACTTCAGTCAATCTCAATCTAGGGATGCACCTCAATCTCGACCCCACTGAACTTCAACCTCACGATGGAACTTCAATACCGACCAAACTCAAACTAAAACTCTCGATGGAACTACAACCTTGAACTCACCGAATTACAACCTCACAGTGGGATTTCAAGCTCAACCACTGGAAAGAACTTCAACCTCGACCTCAACCTTAACTTCACGATGGAATTTTAGATTCAACCTCACGATGGAAGATCAACATCACGATCGAAATTCAAAGTCGACCTCACTCGGTCTAACCTCAACCTCATCCCTCCTAGACTTCTAGACACGAGCTTAAGGTTGTGCGGTTGAGGTTTCATCGTGAGGTTGAAAGAGATTGGCGTTTAAGTTACCTGTGAGGTTGTGAGGTCGAGGTTCATTGTAAGGTTGAGATTGAGTCAGATCAAGATTGGGGTTGAGTGAGGTCGAAGCTCCAATTACGTCATGAGGCCGAGGTTGAAACTTAATCGTGATGTTGTAATGAGACTGGGGATCATTCCTCGTAAGACTGAGTGAGATCGAGGTTCAGGTTTCGTCGTGAGGCTAAGGTAGAGTGGTGTCGAGGTTAAAGTTTCATCGTAAGGTTGAGATTTGTGTCAGATCGAGGTTAAATTTGAATTTTATTTATGGCCTTCCGGCATCTAAGGCTCAGGTCGGAATAGGGGAGAGGAAACGATGAGGAAAGGTGCCATCCCGGCATTTGCCTAGTGTGACAGAAAAAATGGCAGACCTCAGTCAGTATGGCTGGTCGCTGGGATCGAACCCACGACCACCCGAATGCTACACCAATGCTCTATTACTGAACCACGTCTGCTCGATAGATTTATGTTGAGGCTACGTGAGGTCTAGGTTGGATGAGAGCGAGGACAAAAATAGGTACCTCAAGATGGTGAGGATCTCAGAATGAGCTATGGAAAATTAAGTGAGGTTCAACACCAATAAAATACGCCCAAATGAAAGTACGTCAGAACTAAAGCTCAAATTATTCGAATATTCGATGATTTCTGGCATTTCGAACATTCGAGTATTTGAAAACTTCTTGGTAGGACTAGTTCGGAGTCCACTTTACCAAGAACTGGATGTTCTGTCCTTACAAGCTTTCCAGCTCGTTTAGAATGTTAATATCAAGCAAAAAATTAAGCCGGGGAAAAGTATGGTGTGGTACTTTGCATAGTTTTCTTTCGGGGTAATACATTACATAAGCTTTATACAAAGCAGGACTCGCACCTAGCAGTGCAAATCTACACACACCAATCCTCCTTCGAGAAACTGTATAACGTCTGTCCAACGGCACTTTTTCAATACTTAGATTTCGGTACCCTGGAC
>JAGDQP010019785.1:19437-34339 GCA_022664845.1 Lepisma saccharinum | reverse complement strand
ATAATAGAAGTAGGCTCCAAATCAGGATGTTATCTGTCACCGAGAGAAATAGGGGGAATCATTAATAACCAAGGATAACCGCATCTACTAGAAGCGTTCAAAATTGGTTGTCCCTGGCATAAAATAAGTTGAACCACGATTTTTGTACGCTAGTATATTTTTATACAAGACTATAGCAGTACGTGTTAATATTTTAGACTTCTGTCATTGGCAGTGATAATATGACGTTTTTTTCAGGTAGCGAGTGAGTCCTGTTTGTGAAAATTGAGAACATTGAAGCGCACGTGCCTGTTTAAGTTGGGGAACAAATTGAAGTCGCTGGAGTGACATATGGGGATTAAGGAGGGTGCTAAATTAATTCAAAAATTGCAGCATTAGTTTAAACCATTGTATGAATACTTTTGTGGGATGTTGCATTATCTTGGTGCAGTAGGACTTTCCTGATTAATATTCCTCTCTACTTTTCCTCGAATACATACCATAATTTTAGAATTATCTGTGCGTAATAGTGTTCTGTGATCGGGTGTTTTTGTTTGAGATAATCCATTATGATAGTACTCATTGTGTCTCACGAAACTGTGGCCATACGTTTACGAACGGATGCTTGGACTTTAAATTTATAAGGAGGGTGTGATACCTGTTGCCTCCATTGCACGCACTGCTTCTTACTTGTTGATTCGTAATAGTATAGCTAGGTTTCATGCGGGGGCTACGCATCTGGGAACAAACCGCTCATTGTTTCGCAAGAAGAGAGCTAACGTGGTCTCTGGCAAACGAACTCGTTCTGACTTTTGATAAATATTTAAAACAAATAGACTATCTCGCACCCTGATAAATATAAATAACAATATTCCTATCTGTGAGAGGAGTCTGAAATCTTTAACACTAACTAGTAAAGACTTCAAAGTAATATACTAACGTATAAAACTAGTGGTTTAGTTCCTTCTGTTAGGGACAATAATTATTGAACAACCCTTGCATTGGAGTACTGGACATAAATACACCGATCTGTCCAATACATAAAAGAATTCTATGGTGCCATAGGGAAGTGAAGCCGTTGAAATCTACCTTGATTCCCCTTGTCACCCTAAGTTTTATCAGTGTTCTTTATTTTATACATATCTTATAAATTAGCCTAGTCTTGGACTTTTTTCAAATAATTTTTTATGTAAAATGTATTTTTACACTGGTGCCCTTGCTCCTCATAACTCAAGGATTAATGCATGAGCTATAAACTTGTCACCCAGTGATGCTAGCCATAAAAAACTGAGAAAAGCAAATGCGTCAACATGGATCAGACTGAAAGTGGGGGTTAGAGTTTATGTTAACTTAGCGTTCGGGAGGTCGCGGGTTTCTTCCCAGAGGCTTAAAACCCTGAGTGAGGCTTCTCTAGGGTTTTCCTTAGTCACTCCAGGCAAATGGCGGGATGGTACCTTCAACTTAGGCCCTGGTCGGCAAATTCTCGCATTTTTTCCTCTCCTCTATCTTGGCCTCTGTCTCAGGTTGCTGAAAGCCATAAAAAAGTTTCAAAATTTGGATTTGACTCCTTGCTCTGACAACTACAAACATATATCGAACACGACAGCATTGTTGAGTAGAGCCAGAGAGCTGACTGGACAGCAAAGATGCAGTTACTGAATCGAGGAACCCAGTGATACTTGATCAATGTCTCTAAAACTGAATTTGCTAGTCGAATATTGAGAGATGAAATATGCGAGTACCAAAGAATTGTTTTCTGTTTCTTTAAAACCTCGCTTAGATTTATAAGTGAAATAGCAGGGACATTTATCCCTCTTTTCTACCCCTAGAAATAACACAATGCTCTAAATCAATGCTGCCCCTGGGCTGTCATGAAATTTTACATTGGTTTCTTCCCCGCAGCCCTCTATTTTGCCCACGGGCTTTATCAAACCCTTTTTGGTTCCAGGGCAATTTTCATCTTTTAAGTCTGCTTTATTGACGTACTATATCTTTTCTATTATTTTTATAGTACAATTAAGCATTATGCAATAGATTTCTTTATAACATATATAGAGTTATTGCTGGTAAATATAGATCATCAGCAGGGACATAATTACAACTTTGTGTCGTGAAAGAGATGTGTGCAGAAGGCCCGCAGGTGTCGTAGGTGAGGAATGAGTAAATGAGAAACTTAGCAAAAAATACGAGATAATTCTCCTCTAAGTTATATGTTTAAACTTCCTCAGAGAGAGTATTTTTTTATGGCTGGACGTGAATTTTTAAATAGTCTGAAATTTACTGTTTAGAAACCTGGCAACATTGTTCGGGAGAGTTGGAGTATGCTTTTACATCCGGCAAGAAATTGCTGAAACTGCATGTGGACATGCTGCTGAAAGGACTCTCAGAAAAGGGACTTTGAGGTTCCTTGCCAGGCACAAGGGACAAAATTCTATTCACGTTACTGATCAGCTGTTACAATGGTGTTAACGATATGTTTCAATAGTTCGGATGTTAAAAGGGCATTTGTACTATCTAAGCTTTCAGAACTGTAAAGTGACTGAGGTGGACGAGTTTGAGCAGTTTGTGTAGTCTAAGAGTGGTATCGCTCTATCACGGATAGGTGGTATACCTTGGATAACCCCTGAGTTAAGGTTCGCCGTACTTAAAATTTAGAAACGGAGAAACAGACTAAAGGGGTGACAGATCTCCAATTTCAACACCACGTCTTCAAAGCATATTCAATACGTAATTTCCAATTTCAATGGTAGAGCGTTCATCTCTGCTGCTGGGGTCGTCAGTTCTAACCCTGATCATGCCATGTTGGTTTTGTGGTGGACAAACACCGTGTACGTTGGTTTTCTCGGGACTATCCCGTTTCCCCTTACTTCCTTTATTCCACCAATTCATCCATCACCATCCCTTTGGCTTAAGCCAAAACTGACTAAAGGTCTTAACAGTTAAATTCTAATTTCAATTCCGGTCTCTATAGCCTAAAAATTTACTGACGAAGTGCTATCAATAACGCAAATTTTGTATGTATCACCCCTTTAGATACATTATGCGTCACAGGTAATACAGTTGACAACACAGAACGGAGGAGTTGGATAAACTTGAAACTTGATCACAGTAAATTTTAAGTGACATTCAATATAAAATTTTGAGATTTTCTATTTTTCTTTGAAGTTTAACGGACTTTTTTCTGGTTAGGTAAGTCATTTGGCCCTTCTGGAAATATAATTTTAAATGATTACACTTTGATAGTAAAGAACAGGGATAAATGTGTGGGAAATATATACAAGTGGCACGAAATGTACATATCATTTTCATTATTTATGATCTGCTTTCTTTGGACAGAACTTTCGCGTATGACGAGCAAAGTCTTTCGATGATCACTCTAATGAGAACATGGGTGGAAAAGGTAGCAGCTACCGCTGTAAAGTTAAAAGTATACCTAGCTGCTTACGAAATGCGTGTCATTTCCTGAAAATGTCTATTTTGGTTTGTAGTCGATTATATTGAGATACCATTCTGACGAACATACAGCGTTTTACTATTTCTGATTTTGTGACTGAGTCTGTGAATATGTTGCTATTGTGCGTGAAACGGGCAGAAATGCGAAAGTTGAGCCCTGAAACCAGCCGTTCAGTCCGAACTCTATGATTGGATATTTGAAATAAGAATAACAAATCTATCAGATTTCGTTGGTACGGCATGGCACGTAATGTAAGTTTCTAATCAAATATTTCACCCAGATCTTTCTGAAAATTTACTTATTTAAGTAGAATTTATTCAATAAAATATAAGTAAATTGTTGTTATTTTTTAACGCGATTGTAAGAATTGAGGACCCAAAAGGATTTATGATCATATTCCATGTATTACACCAAACGGATATTTCAGATATATCGTGTTCGAGAAGGAGGGCATCATTATCAGTTTTAAAGATCAGTCTAAAGATCTTGCAATTATCTTCAAACAGAATAATATTATTAGAAGGTGAAATTACGTGAGAAGGAAGATCAATATATAGAAAAATGTAGTGCACCAAAGTCTCCCTTGTGGCATATCAGATAACAGAAAAATATCGGTATTTGGAAGAGAATTCAGGACGAACCAAACGCTGTTGTCGATTACATAGATAATTTTTAGTAAACAAAGAAATTCTCCATGAATATTGAATTTGTTCCATGATTTATAGAGAAGCATCTTTATATTTATTTTATCCAAGGATTTGGAAAATTCGAATCATACCACATAAAGTTGGGAGTTATCTGAAATAGACTTAATGTCATATGTGTGGGATAAGGATAAATTAGTTATAAACAAGAGATTTTAGGTAGAAAGCTATTCTGAGCAGTATTTGTGTACGAAGAGACAAATTTGTAACGTTCGTCGTTTACTATACTTTCACAGATTATAGACAAAGGCGAAAGCGTAGAAATTAGCCTTCACGAGGAGAGATTAAATTTATCACTTGATCCAATCAGCTTTCCTCCATAGAAAAAATAAACAGTTCACGTGGATGAGGAGTTTTAATACACAGTGAAAGAGGTTTAAATATTACATCAACTGAATCATGATCGGACCGGAACAGATTTTGCAATACGATAACACATAGCATCTCTAGCGATGACACAGCATAATCTAGATTGTTATCTGCTGTGTATTAAACATGTTATAAAGGTGTATGCCATAATTAAATGTGTCAATAAACCACCAATCATTGCCATACTTCCCTACTCCAACATTAGGAGTTTTCAAGACGGAAATGGTAGAATAATGTTTAGGTTTTTAGTAACTTACTACTAACAATATATTAATTTTATTTCACAGTCTACAATTACACAGTTTCTTTGTAGATTAGACGCAGTTAACCTTGTCATTTATAGTTGACACACATCATGACTCCTCCGCCTTTCTGCTGCTCGCGCCCTTTTCTGAAAATGTCAAACTATTTTGCAAGTTGTAGTTCATTGACCGAGACAGAATGGTTCAACCATGTTTTTACAGTCTAAAGAAGTATAAAATAATCAAAAGTATTCAAGTGCAATTTCTACTCTGTATTGGAATTCGGCCAGATGCTAAACAGTTTGCTGACTACAAGAAAATATTTTTAGGCTAGAAAAAAGGGATTTTACACCTCAAAAAGTTTTGCGTATCAACCACTAAAACTTTTTAAGGAGAATAAGTTGTTTCACTTCATACAAGATTTCCATCTAGTGGCTTAGTTGTGGAATTACACTAATATAGCCATATTTCCCCGATATGTATCTTCCCTGAAATCACTCTACGTGATTTTCGAGGTCATGGTGTTTTCATGATCGTTGCATATAAGAGGAGAAGGACAAATTTCAAACCACCTTATTGAAGAAGTTAGAAAGAATATATGTTGGGTTTTAGTTTCAATTGAGTATCAAAAGGTGGGAGGACAAAGAGGAGTCCCCGTGGCTCCTTTAACTGACTATTTCCAAAACCTACAAAACGAGGATAATTGAAACTGAAAGGTAAATTAATTCTTAATTTCAAAAGAAAATGCACAATAGGGTGGTCCGATTTTTTTAGATATTAAGGTTAGAGTTATCATCAATAGTTGTGTATTGGTACCAAATAAAGCTTGTCAAATATGGCAGTCCTAAAACACATTTAAGCAGGCCCCTGGACTCCTAAAGACCCAAAATTATTATTATTATTATTGTAAAACAAGGAATAAAATTATTATACCAGTTTCCACATTTTGCGGTTCAGGTAGATATGATTAGTTGTGCATTGATACGAAACTTAGTCATGTCAAATATGGCCCTTCTTGGCCGTTTTCAAACTAAAATTTTCGCGGACTCCGGGGTCCGTCTAGATAATTTTTTATCTGGCTATGTTTCGGGAAACACCATTTTACACGGTACTCAAACAAAACATTTTAACAATTTTTTCGGGTGTTCCAAAACGGTCGATTTTTTAAAGTTTGAGTTTGAGTAACATGCAAACGTTGTAGAGTATTACGTTATGTTTCTTCGCCGAAACACAGTCAAAAAATATGTAGCCGGGCCGAGAAAATTTTAATTTGAAAATGGCCAAAAACGCTTGACGGCGAAGAAGAGCCACATTTGACATGGCTAAATTTCGTACCAAAACATAACTTTTCATAATTATGCGAATCCCAAAATGTAGAACATGGTATAATAATATTTGTATTACTTGTTTTGCAAATAACAATTGGGTCCTTAATAACATATTTGGCATGGTTTTATTTAGTACCAATGCACAACTTTTGATGACAACTCAAACTCCAATATCTGAAAAAAATTCGGGCCACACCAATGTACAATTGATGAAAGAGATGTTACGTTCTACAAATTTAATGATTAATAAAAAATGGGAATTCATATTACCCTAAATTTCTCTATAGATGCAGGCAGCGATGTTAAATCTTTTCTGGGATCCTCTAATAAGAACGCTCCTCTTTTAATCAATGTTCAAGTGACAATTCAGATATTTATACTTGGATAAGATTTTTGATAAACAATGTGATCTAGAATCCGCTAAGGACTACACAGATCACACTTACAAAAAATACATGTCCGATAATTGCTATTGCCTAGCAATTGAATCAAGAAAAACGATTCAAGGTGTACAGACTGACTAACGTAATATACTGGAAGAGTATCTGGAAGGAAATTAACGAAAAACGAAACGAAGTAAGATATATATTGTCAGGAAAGCTATACAATACCCAATAATATTAATAACGTCCGTCAAATATATCTACTACATCTATTATTGAAACTAATATTCTTCTTTATTTAAAGTGATTATGTGCACCATCTGTGAAAATTATTTTCAAGTAGAAGGATTTAACATGATAAAATATTGCTTCCTAGAAAATTGTGTGATTTAAAGTTTATACTCGCACCACAAAATGTAAATTGAGTGACGGGTTATCCAAAATATTATTCGCCTTATCTTAAATTATACATCGTTAACCAAGATAATATAGATAGGCACACCCTGCTCTCAAAATCCACAGAAAACAAATTATATCTGAGTCCAATTGAAAATCACATAATGTTACACGTATGTCGTAAAAGGAAATAAGTTACAAGCTTTTTGAAAAGCTTGTGGATGCTGAGAATTGGTATATATTATTTAATTTTATTTAACGGATTTTAAAAGTGTCAAAAATAATATTTCATTAACACGTACAATATATAGATGTTTTAATGATTCAATTTTCTCCCTTCATTTTTTTTTAATTTTCACTTCTATCTGCAAACCACTTTTCTGTTTTTACCTCATTGTATATAATGGTGAGGACATCGCAACATAATAATTGAATATCTCACGAGGAACACCAGATACAGATATGAGACTTACACCATTAAAAAGACCAGAACATTTTCTATAGAATGGTGTAATAAAAATAGTTGGTTCTTGGTGGGAAGTCAACTGCAAAGCTCTCTTTGTTTTTACATCATTATTCAGTGAGGGTCTTTGCACTGTAGACCTTCTTTGAACAAATGACTTTATTCAGCATAAGCTACAGAGCCATCAAGGATCTTTAAATTATATCTATTCATCTCGATCATGCCCTTGTTTCACACCATATGATTTATATTTCTTAAGGGCAATGTAAAGCCAAGATGTACGACAAGAGATGGCAGTGGTATCTCCGTATATGTCTAATGTATTTTTTTCGTTGCACGAAATTTCAATGCTGCTCCTACAAATTCAAGCATAGAGAGTTCAAACTTTCAGGGAAGAAAGTTCATAACCAATTGCAGAGTTCTATCCGTGCTGAATTTATATTTTCTTTCTTGTTGATTGTTGAAAGTGCTTCATTGTTATATCAATGACAAAATGAAACGATTTTAACAATGAACAAGAAAGAAAATAAAAAAAACTTCACGGATAAAAGTCTTGAATTGGTTATGAGCTTTCTTCCCTGAAAGTTTGAACTCTCTAGGCTTGAATTTGTAGGAGCAGCATTGACATTTCGTGAAACGATAAAAATACATTAGATATATACTGCAATAGTACTGCCATCTCTTGTCGTACATCTTGGCTTTACATTGCCCTTAACACAATCAATTTTTTTTTTATTTGGGGGCCGCCTAACCACCCCTGCCTCTTTGCATGCTTTGCACAGATTGAGTCGTGCACTTTCTGGGTCGTGCAACACGTACATCTTAGTACTTCTCAGTCTGGGGCAGGCTTGTCCCTAGAGATTGTTGGATTACCGGCGTTCCGGCATTCCAAGGATCTCCTATTTTCCATCTGTTCGAGACAGCTGGTGTTGCTGGACGAACTTTTGACCAGGCGTCCAGAATGTTCTCCTGGTCTCTGTTCCTGGATTGTTGGAACATTTGCTTGGGAGGGGTCCCTACCTATTATTCGGTTTATTTTATTTCTACAAAAACATACAATATGCATAGGACAATACAGGACGACACAATACATAGGCTTGAGAATGGCTTCTTCTTCTTATCAGCGACACCCTGTAACGAGACTAATAAGATTAATTGCTTCTTTCGTTGGTTGGTGTCTTCTTTCTGCTTTGCTGTTGTTGTTGTCCCATCACAGGGGTAATCATCCGGTCTTCTTCTTCTACTCTGCTGTTCCTCAAGCTGTCTTCTATCGTGAGGGAGGAGTAGAGAAGCTGGTCAGTCCTGGATGCATGCACTGTTCTGCATGAATATTTCCTTCTTCTCTTCTTCCTCTAGATAATTATTCGCACTCATACAGCGCACATTTACTCGCAGGTTTGGTATGCACATCTTCGACAGGTAGTTGCGGTTTCCGCAACATTCGGTCGGTTTGTCTGATTTTAGTTTGTTTCCACTATGTTGACTACACTAATCCCGGTTCCCACCACCACTCACACACACTTTCACACTTGAGCGTCTCTTGCTGGAGTTCCATGCAAGGCACTCTATACTGCTGGAGTTCCAGCAGCGGTACACTATTATGCTAGTATATTATTATATTGTTATTAATGTTCACATTGTTTTGATATTTTTATTTTCTCACTCTGTTAAGTTTGGATAGACGTGTTTGCATATCCGTATCTACTTTACGTTCTTGTTCTGTTATCATTAATGTCAATAACTCGCGGATGCCGCGGTCGACGCGCGGGATCCGTCTCACGTACATAGACATTGCATTGTTTTGTCCGATGGTCACTCATACATTTTCATATTTGTGGAGTCTTGCTTATTCTTGCCCCGCCCCAGGGCGCGCCCTTTGCCAAGAATCTTCTTTTGTAGAATGATGAAACTTTCTCCGCCGTCTCTCGGAGGACCGGCACCAGCTCTGGAGTTCTCAGAACTTCCGTGACGGGTCTTTCCCCCAAAATGGCTATTTGTTCTCTGACTAGATCTTCAGTCTCTTGGCATCTAAGAATCTTGGCATAGTCAAAGTGTTGGATTCGTTTCTTTCTTATCTTTTCCTCTTTCAACCTTAGCTTCAAATTCAAACTTTAGTATAAAATATGTGCGAAGGAATCGCCCTAACCAGTTCGTTTTATTTTATTTGCCTCCAACATTATTCGCCTTTCTTCTAGTTTCTTCAGCAGTTCTTCACGGCGTCTTCTTTTCTTTAGTTATTTAGTTTCCCATTCTTCTCCATATCCACATTTAAAATGTTTCCAATCTTGTCAATTTATTCTTTCTTGGAATCCAAAATTCATTAAATAAAGCCACATAAAAACAAATTCCTTAAATGAGTATATAAATGGTCTCGATTATTAAAATCAGAAACACAAACTACTTATCTTGTACCCTTTCAGTTAAAACATGATACAACACAGTAATTCTGCAAGACCCCCAATTTTCGGGGTGTCATCCCTTCAAATTCCCGAGTTCATGGATCTTTTAACTTCAAGATTTTTTGCGGTCAAAATGCAATACAAATCTTCCAAACCTCCACTTACACCCTCCAAATTTTGACTTTACACCCCCACCCCAAACAGAAAATCCTCCCAGAATATATGCCCACCCTGTATTACTATAAAGCACGTGTTAATTATTACGGTCAGAGTTCAGTTGCCTACTTTCCTTTGTTTCATTTACAATATGTACAGTTTAGAGTGTACTGTGGGACTTTTGCTAGTGCAACCTCTATTTAGGCGACAGGTTAGCGCGGTTGCTTTTTGCGCATATGGATACGGTTTCAATTCCCGTCGGGGTCCATAAAACGAAATGATTTACAGGACTGACTTTATGAATAACTGCAGATTCCGTACTTAGAATTTCGCCAGATTGGGTTAGAACGTTAAAAATAATATTCAATCAATTCGGTTAAAGTGGCTGATATAGTTTATTATAAATGTTACAACTATTTGTTTCTTAAAACAACACGTGTAATTGTTGTGCATTGTTGTAGAAAGCAAGACATGTAAAAAGGTTGAACGAAATCTTGTGGTTATTTCTTTGTCATTTCTTGAGTGGAATTAAAATCCAAAATTGATAGACGGCAGTGCATGCTTTATTTTCTTGAAATTTGTTTCTACTTACACTAAAATTTCTTCTGTAAATTTTAAAACTAAAATAGATTTTCAGCGTTAGTTTTAGCTGCAAAGTATTCTTATTTACATTTAGTTTTACAAATTTTAAGCCTAATAACAATTGTTCCAATTGTCCCACAGTAAGCTACAAACCGCATTTCATTATAATCCAGGGAATTTATAGTAATCTATGTAGATGATACTTCTGTAAATACCGAATGGTCTTGATTGCTTGAGTGATATATTGATCAATAAGTAGATTGATGTTGACAATCTGAATATGAGCATGTAAATAAATCCATATAAATTAAATTTTATTTGGAAACGTGAATTTGTTAAATATTAACACACAAATATAAGCGCTCCGTCAATCTAAAACATAACTTAACCATTAGCATATATTTTGAAACTTTGCATTGATTTTCAATGTTAACTCGATTCAAAATGCAAACGTTTAAAATCAATATCAAAGATCATTTAATGTTCAACGCAAAAGCACTAGATATAACCGAAAAAGCTTGGTAATGAAAACCTCATTCTTCTTGGTTAATTGACCACCATAGATGTGAGTGCTGGCCATTCCATCATTTAACCGAAATTGCATAACTAACAATAAAGATTATATAAAATCTGTTACTTTTCATGGGAACTAACCTGGAAACCCATGTCGTGCACCTTCCATCTGTATGTCTGACTCATTTCCATTTCATCACATCTTCTACCTTTGTTTAAAATGGAATTCAGTTAATTTACATTCCTGCCCTCCTAAATATTGCTAAAATGTATTTCTGCATTAATCTTTGTATAATTTAGTTTTTATGTCGTTTGCGCAGTTTATATAAACGTTCGACAATCATACATCATAGGTAAATGCATTGGTTATATACCTTCTCATTGAACAGATTGACAAATTAGTTTCTAATATAGAGGACAGTTTCCTAAATGAGCTACATCCTATATTGCAAACCGTATTATTAACTTTTCTTGGGGGTTCAACTACCTCAGGTAATTATGCCTACGAACTAAGTCAATCCTCACTCCGTGATCTTAATTTTTATATCTTCACCTTTTCGGTTGTACAGAATTTTTTTGTTTTATTTAAATTCATTTTAATTACAAAGAAAACTGATTAAAACTTACAAACGGATGGTTGAACGCTGGGATCGAACTCAGGATCTCTCGAGTTCGATACTGAAGCTCTACCAACTTTGCTATGGCAACTCTGTGCATAAAATCAAGATATTTAACAGGAATTTCACTAATTAATAATATACTGCTCAGGAAGTACCTAGATGGTGCACAGTTGCATTTAAACGAAACCAAAGAAGATTCCAAACAGCAACAACAGTAGCGGAGGATGTTGCACGGAGTTTACTATTATGATTGTTTGTTTTTCGAACCTCCGTTCTGATATAACCTGCTTATTTATTTCTCATTATTCTTAATCTAAAGTAACATCTCTTATAGTTAGTTACGTTACTCAGTTTATTTATACCAAAGTGTTTTCTTAACACACCAATTAATTATTATATACCCTTGAAGTTGTATCAATTTCTGATAAGTATGATCTCTATTGTTCTTAACGTGGAGTCTAATATTTCAGTATGAGTAACTTTCTTAAACATGGTTGTACCTTAGGCGAAGAAATATACATTACAGCATTCTTTGGGTATAATTAAAAGAAGAGCATATACAGATCCCAGAAAATTGCTAACACCTGGACGAAATTGGAGTACTGTAGATCCTCATTTTTAAGAGGCTAACTAATTAAATATATCTAAATAGTTATCAAACAGTTGTAGAATAAAACAGCTAACGAATTACTCGTTTAAAACAAAGAATTGTCTTACATTTTATTATTCTTATTCTTTTATTTATTTTAATTCTATAAATGGAGGAGTTCCCAAAGGAATGGAAAACCTCAATAATAGTTCCGATTTACAAAAAAGGCGATAAATCGGACTGTAATAATTACCGCGGAATCTCGTTACTTTCAACCTGCTACAAAGTACTAAGTAATATTCTGTTAACACGCCTAAATGTATACGTAGATGAAATAATTGGAGATCACCAATGTGGATTTAGAAGAAATAGATCCACGTTGGACCAGATTTTCGCCTTGAGATAAATTTTGGAGAAGAAATGGGAATACAATGGGACGGTTCACCAGCTATTCATTGATTTTAAGAAAGCATAGATTCAATCAAAAGAAAAGTTATACAGAATCTTGATACGATTTGGAATTCCGGAAAAATTTGTTCAACTAGTAACGATGTGTCTCAACGACCCCATAAGCAGAGTACGGATAGGTAATAATGTGTCAGGTAGTTTCAAGATTTGCAACGGATTGAAAGAAGGCGATGCCTTGTCACCACTATTGTTTAACTTTGCGTTAGAATATGCGATTTTAAGAATTAAAGGGGACAAAAAGGGACTATCATTGAATGGTTTGAATCAACTGTTTGTATACGCGGATGATGTAGATTTAATAGGGGACGATATAGATGCACTACAAAGCAACACCGATGTCTTAGTAAAATCACGCGATGAGATAGGTCTAGAAATAAACATAGATAAAACAAAATACATGATAACAAGCCGAAACACAGGGAATTAATAAAATAAAACATAAAAATTAGTAATGAGGTCATAGGGAAAGTAAACAAATGTAAATACTTGGGAGCATACGTAACAAGCAAAAATGAGGTCATGGAATAAATAAAAAGTCGGCTAGTATCAGGGAAAGCATGTTTCTATTCAGTCCAAAAACTTCTAACCTCGCTATTAATATCAAGGAAATTGAAAATATACAGAACGGTTATTCTGCCGGTAATACTTTACGGTTGCGAAAGTCGGAGTACAACCCTAGCAGAGGAACATAAATTACGTGTATTTGAAAATAAGGTTTTGAGAAAGATATATGGGCCGAAATGGGACGAGATGACTGGAGAGTGGAGGAGACTACATAATGAAGAACTCCAGGCACTAAATGATTCACCAGATGTTGTAAAAATAATGAAATCGAGACGTCTAAAGTGGGCAGGCCATGTAGCTCGGGTGGTGGAAAAACGAAGATAATATTCAATCCTGGTTGGAAGGCCGGATGGAAGGAGACCATTGAGAAGACCGTGGAGTACAATATTAGAAGATATCTTCGAGAAGTAGGTGTTCGTGATGAAAACTGGCATGATATTGCCCAGGATAGAATCCAATGGTGAACGTTTGTTACTGCGGCGATGAACTTGCAAGTTCCATAAGCCATAGAGTTAGTTACATTTTAATTCTATAGACCATATGGTCGCTTTAAGGACCTTCGAACTATTGATACTATAATGATGATAATTTTAAGTTTGTTCGTAAGTAACTTCCTGAACCTTTAAAAAATAACACATGTGATCATATAGATTCTAGTTTGCATCTAAAATTTTAAATAAGTTTCTAAGGTTTGCGTAATTTTAGGTCCTGAACCGCAACATCCTCTATTACATGAAATTGACTTGGTCTCTCACAGTTTACGATAAAACATTTATGTTCTTATCGTTAGAAGAGTACGATAATGCTCTATTACGTTTAATTTAGGGTGATTATCGACAACTACAAGCTTTTCATTTGAAAGGAGCAAAACAATTTTTTTGGAATTTCAGCCGCCATATTTAAATATGATCGTATTGTATATGAAAAAATATACTTGGACATGTACATATTTGTACATGTACATTATTATTATATATGTTTACAAATTCCCTGGGGAGAGCCTATTTTCTATGATGACCCTTGTTTTATCATTGATCTCTCATGACTAGGTTTTTGAGAAAGATAAACTATTGAGTTATTCAGATTAGGAGGTTCTAAATATTCTGCATGATTTCAGTATGGGTCGGGAGGAATTAACAATAGACTAAAACGGCTAGGTTGAACATGTCGTTTTCAGGAAACACCTTTAACGATGAAACAAAACGGATGCCATTTTTGATTGACGTTCCAAAAAAAAAAACAAGAATTAGTAAAAATGTAGTAAACATTTTTTCAATCAAAACTCTATGAATCAGTAGCCGTCAAATGAAAAAAGAATATTAGATGGCAGTTGTACTGTACAGCATAAAAATATTAAGTACTTTCAGAGCCCCACCGCCGCGCCGGTCGCATTGGAATATGGGAACGTACAAATTCCGAACGTAGAAACAAGAAATTCTAAACCGAAAAATAAACTTCGAATCCGTGCTTTGACAGTCAACTCTGAGACCATGCACGCACAAAATGTGACTTGGTTTGACGTTTGTTTGGAAATAGAAATCACAGTTACGTCTTTAGGATTTTAATCATTTAGCAAGAAATAATCGCCCCTGATTCAATTTTAACAATAATAAGGTTTATTGTGCTAAGTATTTGAACGAGTGAGCAATAATAATAATAATAATAATAATAATAATAATAATAATAATAATAA
>JAGDQP010019785.1:0-19427 GCA_022664845.1 Lepisma saccharinum | reverse complement strand
AATAATAATAATAATAATAATAATAATAATAATAATAATAATAATAACAATAATAATAATAATAATTGTGAAAGAATATTAATTTAACAAAGGCATACAACAAATGGTAAAGTCCGGTTTCAGTTTCAATGCACGTGCATCGTAGCTCATTTTCCTTCAAACACTAATCTGGCTCTCTTCTGCATTCAACAAAAATATTTCTGCTATATTCTGTTTAAAAAATCATATAATATTCCCTTAGATACTAATACCAGTTTTCCAGGTCATGTTTTAACACATCGCCCTGTCATGGCGGGCATTGAAACAATTATGTATATCATGAAACCACACAATTACATACCATATACTTTTCCGTGGCTATCGGGATTTCCACTTCGTGCCTTACAAACATACATAAAAATGGAGGGTCGATGTGGCAAAATGGTATAGCACTCACCCCTGATGCTAGGTATTGTCGGTTATCCACTTGATTTTGTCATGTGAGCTTTGTGGTGGACAAAAGCAATGTGCGTAGGTTTTCTCGGGGTACTTTCATTTCCTCCCACTTCCTTCCTTCGATCATCATCCATTCGGCCTGAGCCAAAGTTGAGTAAAGGCCTTGAAAATCAATTTAAAAATATATATATAGAAGCGGACTTCGCACAGTCCAAGTACTTCGAAAATATGCTTAATTAATTTATAGGATACTACAACTCATGGAATAGGTGTATGGCATATCTATTTACATCCCTCGCTGAGGATCCAGTGTTTAAGATGGTGTGGTCCAATTTGGTCGCCAACAGCGTCATAATCTCAATACAAATTCCAGGAAGGCAAGTTAAGTTCATAACAGATGAAAGAAATCACTGAGATACAGCCACTAACATGTAAATAAATCATACTAAAAATTGCACTGAATTACTACACAGTACACAGTATACGTTTTTCAGTTTCAATCTTTGTGTTGTCTCAGTATAAGACCTTTTCAATCGAATTTGCCAATAGAATAAATTTTCCAGATTTATTTGCAGCTAAAACAAATGATCTTATTGACTGTTTCTATCACAAAATGTCGGAATTCTTAATATTGGTCTCTTTTATTCAGAAGAAGTTAAAGACATCACTTCAGTCACAAATAAGCAACTTTGTAGTAACAGCATCTAGTGGAATGTTTTTGGTTTTGGTTCAAATTTCTTGCATCGAAGGTCAATAATGTCTTGAAGGAGGCCTGAACTTTCAAGACTGACTGTAAATAAACCTTGAATAGGAATACGAAGAACATTTTGTTTGTGAAAAGTTCATTCACGACAGTAAATGTATTAAATATCAGGAAAAATATACACTTCAACTTCGAAACGTAGGCATTGACATTAGGGTTTTTGTAAATACACATATTCAAAACCAATAATTTGTGATGGCGCTGACAAGAAACTATTTAACGTGCAGTAGAAAAACAAAAGCAAAATATTGTCAAATTTATTATCATATGAGTTATTGTAAAACATTGCATCATATAGAATTGTGTGCTAGAATATGCAGAGAAATTGTTTACAACCGTTCAGTTCATTTTATAAATAGACTCTCATTTTCTTTACCAATCTAAGAATTATTTTACATTTTTGCATATTGTGTTATAAATTGTTAATATATTTTCTTTGTTACAGTATTTTGTTTGTAAATGTTGTTCGATAAATGCAAACTCTATCCAACTCCTGCACTTTTTCTCTGACAATATTTCATCACCTTTGACGCGTACAAGCTCAGAAGTAATCACAAACATAGACGCCAAATTTGTCATAGTGATCACACGTCGTAAGTAGTTTTGTCTACAGAAACGAGAGCTTACATTTTATACAGAGAAGGTTTTATTTGTAAAACGGCTTGAGTTTGTTTCTGTTATACGCATGGAGAACCTCGAGTCGCTTCACTGGAGAATCCAAGATCTCTGTACTACTTCTTCAAGAGAAATTCTGTACCACCAATTCTTGAAACTCCTTCACCTCAATTACTTAAGCGCTCTCAAAACCTTTTCAAGTACATTTATCCTTTATCACTTAAATATTGGGACATTTAGTATAGATAAGATATAACTATAAGTAATTGTAACTGCCGCACTATAGTTATCTGCTAGATTAGCTCTATATAATCTCTTCCGTAATGCTACAATACTTCGAAACCAACAAATACATATTTTTGACAAGACAACATCATTTAAAACAATCGAAGATTGAAAAACGTCCAGCAACTAAAACAGGTTGGAAGGAACTCGTAGAAAAGAAGGAAGCGATGCGGTTTAAAAAGCACTCTAAAATTTAATTGAAAACTGACAACAGCTTGAGACTTGGCAACAATGATTTAAAGTCTTGCTGTGGTGATTATAATCTACATTGTTTTAGATGGTGTTGTATGATACGTCCCGAGAATAACATAAGATACTTGATAGTTATTTCCTAAATTTGATCAGGCATCATGATATTGTAGATTTACGGACGACGGAACAATTGTACGAAATTTTATTTTAGTATTTTATTAGCTTTTAAATGCCTGCGAAATATAGCTGTTTAAATGACATTTGTTATGTTTAGGTAGAAATTAATAAGAAACTCTAATAAAATATCTAATAATTATCGTTTTCCCTTCACTGTGACTTTCCTTTTATCAAAACATGTACTTCTGCCCTCTGTAAACAATCTATGGAGTAATTTCACAGAGTATCATAATACTAGATGACTATTTCTTGCAAATATACCTGAATGGCGTTTTAAAGTATTCTTTGCTATGCATTTTAGGTCCCTTTGTCGGTTCGTCCTGAGCTTACAACTCGGGTAATGCCTTCTGTATTAGTGTAATGTTCAGTTACCAATTCATTTTCAAAATGACACTTTTCCAAATTGCTTTCATTTCGTTATATCTACAGGAAATTTGAATAAACATTATTTGACACAATAAATATATGTTGTTTGTAACATCTTCCCCTTTTCCTTCCATGTGCACTGCAAGGGAGTTGTGAAAGTTCCTTTGTCTCCCTATAGGACTACCGAGAACGAAGGTATTTGATTATTTCCTGTTAATAATAATAGAATGTCTTAGCTCAAATTGTTATTGAAAATGTATATTGTAGAAATAAGAATAGCCATATTCTGAATTGTATTTAAGAAGATAGACATATTTAAATGAATATTTTAAGCCTAAATTGAGAAATATGGATATTCAAATAAAGCGGATTCAAATAAGAAGTTAGAGTATATGACGTAACAAAATAGTTATCGCGTAGGAATACTAAATGTGTTATATTCTTCCTAAGGCAGAATTTGATTGGTTGAAAACTGTATATAAAACTAATGCTTGAAAGTAATAATCATTCCTTCCTCAGGTTTCGGCACGGACTGGTCTTGCCCGATTTTTGGCACGTTCGGACAAATAAATAAAGATGTTAATATATCCTTGGTATGTTTTTATCCTCATCCTCTCCCTTTTATCCTCATCCTATCTTTTGATCGTATATGAACTTGGCCTATTCTGCAAGCAATCCTTCTATCATTCATATGTGCTGCACTACCATTACGAACCTTTCCACATATGATCTTCAAAATTCTCCTGAGAAGTATGATGCAATTATAAAACAAAGTGTAGAATTAAAAACAAATATATTAGTTATTTATCTATGAGCTAGTCGAGGTTCAGATAATAAAAGGGATAGTACCACTTTGCCTAGTATCGGGAGGAAACATGGTTCCCTGCTCTAATCAAACAAATTTTTGGGTGTTGCCAATCTTTCTTTAAAACTATACCTTAGAAATCACCCACTACATTAGCCACAGCAGCATCAAACTTTTCAACACTATCTGACACAATCGAAAAAACACTATGGGTATTCATAAAGTGAAACTCACCATTTGTCAGTATTATTCTTTTCCTGTCTTTAAAAGAAAGTACGCCTAATTGTTAAAAGTTCTGCTCGTAGATTGTTTTTATGTACCTTTTACACTTCTTAGCATTGCTATGTGGGTTGTTGACGAAATGTTTTTACACTTGAAATGCATGTACTAGTGAGTACTTGAAATATAATGATATGTTGTTAATATATAAATTAATTAATTTTAATGGAATTCAACATTATGCTAATCAACACTTAAAGTGTAAACAATAGTTTCTTTAGAAAACGTAACAAACACGGACTAAAACACGAAACTATTCAACACCATGGATTGAAAACCTACTTGCCTTATGCTGCACCAATCTTTCTTATTTTTGAACACATTTAACACTAATGTCAAATATACATACTGACGTGATTTTGTTACAATTTTTGCCCATTTCTAAAAATTTATTTTAAAAAATATTTTCCGGGATTTTTGCTCTTCTTCTTCCTCCATTCCGTTGGGAACGATAGGTGCAATTGTTAATTATTTGGGGTCTCTCGTCAATGATTATTCTAGCGAAGTATGAATTATCACGATATGGTAGTTAGGGCTATGACCAGACTGGTAAAATAAAGATCTACGCTTTTCATAAAATGCTTCCTGGGCGTCTAAAGGATCCCAAAATTGACAGAAATTGTAGATGGAAGATTCTATTAAAAGTGCCCTGAAGAGTTCCTTGCAGGGAGGGTCGCAAAATCCTAGTTACGCTACTGTTTAGAAAGCATTGATAACATAGGAAGTAGGATGTATCGTATAGCATATAAATTTTATACACTTCCAAAAGTAGTACCTTATTGATTTGAAGGAAACTAGTTCCTTCTCCGTGAAATGAAAGCTCTAGATATCTCTTTTCTTCCACAAGCAATCCGTCGTGACCATGCAACTGATTCTTTCAAAACAATTATTTGGTGTAAATTTGTATTTATACACACCTGAGATTATATTTTAGTTGACTGACATCTTTGTAAGTGAACACATTGAAAATTTTAAATCGCTTTATTTACAAAATGCATCCTTCATTAAACTGAGAGGCATAGAAGTAGGAATTAATTCACAGATCAATTAATGCACAAGCGTCGCGAAGCTGCAATTCCGTGCAAGGTGCATCAGTCAGCACACTATTTAATCTCTATTCGCTCTGGCAACACATTAACTGGTCAGCATATCGTCCTCATAACATGGAAAATAAGTATAATGTACTAAATCCATGAAATCACTGTTCAAATAAGGTGTAATTCTTTGATTGACATGCAAGTACATCAATAAAAAGGTATAAGGATTTGCACATCACCGACAACGTAACCAATAACGAACAGGAGCAGAAGGTAATTGGGTAGTGTGTCCAGAATACATGAAGAACTCAGTCACAACTACCGAACAACCATATCTGAATTTTAGAGCACTGAGTGATGGTGTAGAATTCCGGTACTATTCCAGCGACCCTTCTGATTGAGGATTTTCCAGTGTTTCTTTTCATCAATCACACCGGTCAAGTACCGAGTTTCAACTTACGCTCTGGCCGACACCTCCCAGCATTCCTTGCCCTCCCCTATACCGGCCCAAGGCCTAGATGCCTGATGGTCATAAATCAAATTAAAATTTTAAATCAGTCACAGCTCAAACGAATATCTAAATAAAATAAAAATGATGGGATTCCAAATTTATGGACCCTTTATCATATTCAGATATTAGTTCCATCAATCGCCCATAGATCGCACAAACAGATGTATCAAACTCACATATTTTTATTTTGTCCTTTAAAAAACAACGAATATCTGCTCTGGATGGTTTAGTGCTATATTTGCTATTGCACATGCTTGAAACCATAACATTATTTTTGTGAATAACATGAGTTAATACATCTCTATTGGTTACATTACTCGAAGGCAACATGTAGAGAATACACAATCAAACCAAAGAAAACACTAAAGTAATTGAATGGAAAAACTGAGAAAACTTCAATCGGATTCAAATCCACCTAGAATTAAAATTTCAGATATGTTTAAATATTTAATATAGAGTAATTCCGGGATAGATTATTATTCGAATGAGATGGTAAAAGCTTCTTTATCACAGTAGTAGTATCCAAATCTCAATGAAACGCAAGTGTTCAACAACCTATTACTAGAATCAAAGACTTAGGCACTGCAAAGTTACATTTACATTTGGTTCCCTCTGCGAGAAATGGAAGCTCTAGCTATCTCTTCAGTTATCAATCTTGGAATTACTCTTCCTGGTCTTACACGTCTTTACTTTTTCCATCTGGCTGTTGCTGTTACTTCAGAAAATAAAATTCAGAGATAAATGTCCGTATATAAAGCGTTACCGTCCTTTACGAACGTACTATATCCTTCTTAGTCGGTATTTGCAGTGAACTAATCTCCACAAGAATTGTTGTGTGCATGTCTGCGTGGAACCATTGTTGTACAAAGAAACAAAGTACAACCTAAACAAAGTAAAGCTACGTAAAGGCTCCTCGTCTATACAAGATTGTTCTGAGTTTTGAGGCAAGGTATATATCATTTTGGGCAAGACAATATTTAGCGATTTTGAATATAATACAAGCAATAATAGTGCGGCAGGCATAATTAACAATCAAAACATGCATTTGATTTCTAATGGTGTGTACAGAAATACCTACATTGTGCGAGATGTTTAAAATTGATGGATAACAGTTACGCTGAGATACCTGAAGTAAGTCCATGGCAGGTCCCAGTGCGTAGCTGGTGCTGATAAATCCGAGGGTATGGAATGAATAGGAAGAATTGCATTTTTGAAATGGGTTGGCAACACTGACGACTGCGACACCATATACAGCTCAAGGACTTGTGCCAGTATCTAATGCACATATGTGCAAATGTTGTTGAAAATCGATGTACATTTTATGTTTAAAATTGCGAAAACAATTTAAAAAAATAAATTAAGTTTGGAACACTGACACCTGAGGCTGCAGTGTCCAAGGGCGCCGATCCCGGGTGGGGCTTTGGGGGCCCTCAAAGTTGAAGTGGCCCCCCCTCAATGGGGGTCCCAAATTATAAGGTGAAATCGGTTCTCCTATTTCTACAGTTCATGGTCATTCGTTTTCTCTTTCTACTAAGCTTATCTCCCTTTGGCAAATCTATTTCGTTGATAAATTCCTCCCTGAAACTCGTGTGCTACAGTACTTATATAAATTATATCACGTATAATAAAGGAGTTAATTCGTGCATTGCTTGTATTGTTTCTGGAGTTTCGTGCATAACATCGATAAAGACCATTTAGTAAGAAAAGAAAAGAAAGAATGAAAGAAAAAATGAAAACGTATTTTCTGTCGTTTAACGTTCGGAACGCCAAGATCGGGTCAGAAATGGCCCATACAGTCAAAATGTTATTTTTGTCCATTAGTCATTAAATGGAAGAGTAAAATTCCGTGTATTCTTCACGTACCTGTCCAAACATCTTATGGTAGAAAATGACGTTAAACCCATGTATTTATTGTGTAATAATTTAAGAAAATCAAGCACGATTCAATTTGACCCAATCTTGGCGTTTTGTGTAACTATTTTTAAATGCCATTTTATATTAAAATAAGTTCGTGTCGATTCTAATGATCACACGTCTCTTTTCAAACGACTTACACTTTATAATTTCTTAATGAAGGAGCGAAGAAATGTGGACGATGTTGCTTGTGTAGTGGTAAAGACAAGTACTCCGCATACTGTCAGTAATGTAATCGCTTGATTTGCAAGAATCAGAATACAACAGATACGGTGTGCTTTACATATGAGAGTGAGAGAGTAAGGTAGTTTGATTCTGGTAATTTTATATATAATACTTTATATGTGTAAATAAGTAAGAGACTCATGGTACTTTCATTTTTGTGCAGCCATGAAAGTGGTTACAAGGTTAATATGAAGTATTATTTTTTCTGTATTTTTCATTATTTTGTAGCATCTACTTGAAAAAATAAAATATAAGAAATAAATACAATACAATGAATACACCCATACTCTAAAATACCTTGATTTTTAACAAGTAATTTATTTTCATACGAGAAATTTACATGCGTCGAAAATGACTCATCTTGGCGTTCCGTGAGATGAAATTATCTTCGTGTTCCAAGTGTTAAGGATCATTCATCGTGATTTTGTCATATACAAACATAATTTAAGAAAAAGAAATATATACAAGAAAAAATAAACGACAACAAGAACTCACACAGAAGTAGGAGTAGCCTTGCACTTGAAAATATATCCTTCAAACTGCTGTTTGGATGCAGTTATTGGTTACTGTTAATACCGTAATTTTGAGTGTCTAATACAACATATAGATATGGAAACTGTACACTGCGGGTAAAAAAAAGTATTTGGGCAAGTTCAACAAAGATGAAGAACAGACTATATCACGTAAAACACGGATTATTTCAAAATCTCTTGCCCTTTTATGATAATTTGGATGATTTAGATAGAATACTATTGAAGTAACTACCACTCGATACACCTGTAAGGTAACAGGCAACGAGAGAGTGAGGACTACGTAAATTCATCGCAAAAAAGTATTTGGACAACCCAATACTACTCTCGAAATAAATGTTCTAGGTATCCTTTTGTGTTCAAGAGCAGTCTACATAGTGCATTGAAACAATCTACACCGCGTCAGTAAAGCCAAGTTAGTTTGCAAGACATGCTTTACCGTTGGATACATTATAAAGAAACATAAACCAGAGCAATTATTGCGGAATAGAATCCATTCTGGCCAATCAAGAAAACATAACTGCGCGGAATAAAACCTACATTCTTCATTCTGTGAATAGAGCTCAAATAATTAGTGCTAAAAGTTTGGCTACTTCACTCACCTAGGACATGCAAGTTAAGGTTACACCAAAAACAATCCGAAATTCATTGAACACATTGAGATTTACAAGTTGTGCATCCAGGGTATGAGTACTGGCCACTCCATTAGTAATTACACAACACCAAATCATAACAGACCCTCCAGCCTTTTTACCAATTGAAGCAATGTTCTGCTTTCTGAAAGCTTCATTCTTCTTTCGACACACGTCCTGATATCCATCACTACAATACAAGTTTATCTTCGTCTCATCCATTAAAGTGAGCAGTTCCAATGTTGTTCAACTCACTTTGTTCCCCATGCTGCTTCGTTATGCCTGACACGGTGTGGATTGTTTCAATACACCACGCACAGAGCTTTTGTACCCAATGGGGTACCTAGAACATTTCTTTCGAGAGTTACTGCGGGGTTGTACAAATACATTTTTGCGATGAATTTACGTACTTTCGTTGCCTGTTACGTTTCAGGTGTATCGAGTAGTAGTTATTTCCATAGCATTCTATCTAACGTATCAAAATTATTATAAAAGGGCAAGAGATTTCGAAATGGGCCACATTTTAGGTGTGAAAAGTCTAGTTTTCCTCTTTGTTCAACTTCTCCAGATATTTTATTTCTCACTGTGGGTGAGACAAAAGCTTCTTGAACCATGTCTGTCGAGATCGAGAACCGAGAATTAAAAGAAGAAAAACAATATTTGTCCATTAAAGCAGTAGCGCGACGGAAGGGTGAGCCGGACAGAAAGAGAACCACATTTGGAATAACTCCTCTGCATAGACTAACATTAGTTTCTGTTATTTCCTAAGTTTATTTTCTAGTAACAGCAGAAACTTTGTTCTTATTAGTTAGAGCATAATATGCTTTAGTGAACTTTTCTTAACGTTATACAAACATAGTTGAATTCTGTAATAGCAGGGCCAGGGGAAGCCTTCATAATGACTATATGTATATTTTATATGTGTGTTCTTTTTATGAATATGCAATATTTGGCAAAATCTGAATTGGATTTGTATCATATGTGCCTTCTTAGACCCTTATCCGACAACAAAAAAATATCTGAATAACAGAAATCGGCGCCCTTGGCAGTGCCCATGGTGGAACGCCTAAACTTTAGCTGAATATACTGAACAACAATTGTTTAACTTTATAAGCAAATTATTAGCAGAATAATTACAAATTAGCAATTATATTACGATGGGACTGGTAGTCACAAAGTTTTGCTACCTAATAATGTGATATATCTTCCCCCAGCTTTCGAATGAAAATTAAAAATACCATGTATGTTGCAAACTGTCCTTCGTTGGAATAGCCACTAATAATTTGTCGATATTTTAAATTTGTTTTGTCCTTATGTCAATCCGTTTATAAGAATGGATTTGGTGGTGATTCACTCTCTCTGTATGCATTTTTTTTTAACTGTAGATACTTGTACTTAAATCGACATAAACATTTGGAATTTCTTTTTCTCTTTCCACTTTCATTTTCTATTCACGTAACAATATAGAACTAGCTCCTACAGACTTTCTGAATAGTACTTTTGTACCACGTGCACTTCTGGGCATTGTCGTTTGAAAACCACAGGCAAAAGCTGCTTCTCCATTTTGTTCCAAAGTGAGTTAAGAATAACATCTCTGTACATCCTTTCAAACAAGCTATCATGTATAAAGAGAATACCCGTGTACTCTAATTCCTGTAATTTTAAAAGCAGTTACTGCAATCTCCATCTCTTGCTCATCCATAAACAATAACAGATAAAATTGGTCGACGAATATGAAATATTTATTAGATTTTTACAAATGTTTTTAAGCATGATTTTGCAATAAATTTCTCTTTTAAAATGGTAATATGCAGTAAGCTTCAGAGAAAATATTTTGTTTTCACAAACAAACATTCAACATACTTCATTCAAAGTTGTATCTTCAATTAAGTTTTTAAGAAGCCGGCTAAAAGGAATATATTTTTAGAAACTATGACCGTTGGGTTCTCTGACAGGTTATGACGGCCACTGAGAATGTTTAACGGTAACCCTGTTCCTGTCCGAACGCCAGGTACAGAATAGACACGGTTTTCTGGACTGGGAAAATATCCTATGTCCTGCCAAGCCTCCTTCTGAACCAAATGGGCCGTGACGAGTACGGAGCGAATTGGGTACAGATTAGGACAGTGAGACGTGATGAAAATAAAACAGTTGTGGAGCAGAAGCTACGTTTGTACCTCGAAAAGCTACGTTCCCAACACCTTCACTGAAAAATAACAATTAGACGACCTGATGACGTCGACAACTGTGAGTGCGAAAATACTTACTTCCTCAAAAGAACGGAAATGCACGACAAAACGTCCCGCAGAGATAATTCGGAAACAAGATACTCGTACACAATTCACGCTGCTGAAAAGGAAGTGGATTAGACATGTAAATGCGACTATTCTAGTTAGAATGACAATATTTAGCAGGTTGGAATACCTTATTGCTATGTTTGTATAGCGAATTGTAAGACAATGAAGTATGCTTTATTGAATAAGATTGCTATGTTACCTTTATTCTCTTAAAAACTTCATCACATTGAATTGATAAGCGTTTTAGTATAAAAATATATTCGTGAGGTTAATTGACTGCGAAGTTAGTTTGAGAACTATGTTTTACAGTTTCAAATATGGATTCCTCTTTTGTGGAAAAAAACTTCAAACTTTCATACATACTGGTAACATTAACATATTTTGACAAGCATTCCAATGTTACTCATTCTATGGACACATACACATAAGGCTTTGCGTACAAAACATTAAATTCAATACAATCATAAATATCAACTGAAATTAGTATGGCAAGAAATGCTCCAACACGCGTGAAACTGACATTTAAAAAAATTACAAGCGTTAAAAAGTCACATGTCATATATAGCACCCGAATTCTGAACTTCTTTCTTAACTTGTTACAATATAAACTATAGATTTCTTCAATATACTTAAAAATAACTAAATGACTTGAAACAAATCTAGTGCCCAGAATGAATGGCAAGCTCTAAAGCTCCTTACCCTTTCTCGTTCTTTCAACTCAAATGACTCTAAAGAAATATTTTTTTTTCTCTCAAATGGAGTGGAACCAAATCTCAAATAACCTCCTTGAACTAGCACAGACCTGAATCACCTTAAGAGTCATGCAAAAGGACAGGTGACGACCTAGTAAGGAATATCTGACAACCACTGAGACTGGCTAACGCCTTCGACTCCTAAATTCAAACCAATAAGACCTAAAACAACCCGTTCGTCAGCAACGCTACCTCATGGGACAACACTGGGCTTTGTCTATATTTTACTTTGAGATATGAAGAATGTACTGCGATGATTAACATTAAAACAGCTTGATATACACCTTACTAGTGTTATTTCGTGTAACGTTTGCCTCTGACATAGGGCAATATGACAAACAGTGTTGTTTAGAATAACCACGTTTCTACTAAGAGAACACCTAATACATTGATAATGGAGTCAATCTAGTCAATATAATTATCATTTACATACTACTCGAACACTCACTATTTACATTCTTTGCTGTGACCTCGTCGAAAACTGAGGCTCTTAAAATATTAACACCTTTTAATGTCAGAATAATGAAATAATCGGGATTGATCTTCTATGTACTATATTTTATTTTTTTCTTCTTTTTTTTTACTTCGCAACCTTCTGTGTTACAAGAACTACGCTGAATGAAGCGTCTCGACATAAAATGGGAATTGGTTACATGGAATACCTCGCTGCGGCTAACAAATTTCTCTCAGACCGAACGTGACCGGGTCTGCATACTACAGCCTGTTATAAATGCCAACACTAATCAAGGACAATGCACTTCAAACTTGCACAACAGTTCTTCCACGTTTTCAAACCACTATGGCTTAGTATAACAACATTCGTTTCTAAGCCTGGACCACTCCACAGAATGGCAATATACGGAACGCGATCCCTTTCATATAGGTTAGGTCACCAGGTTAACTTGCACTGTTTTCGTCTCGCAACTATATCACAGCTTGTAAGATGATCAGATTATCTGTTCCCCACTTCGTGGTTCGCCGACCAAACAGATCCAGGCTTCACTGGCACCGGTGAATAGGTAATTATTCGATACACAAATACTTCGTCTACTCCCAATTGTAGGCATCCTACTTTACATATATGTTGGTAAAGGTGTGAAGCACATCAAATAGCTTCCGTGAGTATGAGACTGTTGCTACACGGCAGATTCGTTTTCCCATGCAACTACCGCTCGCTGCCTATGCCACAACAGGATATGTTCATGTTCCCTTGTATTACTTTGCACCCACCAACTGACTGATTATGAACTGCTGAAGTATTGGCCAGTATTTAAGAGTGTTAACCAACAATTTGCAACGATCTCCAAACTAGACTCCAACACCGCAACTACTTGCTGTGAAACTCAACGACGACTGCTTCAAAAGAAAAAAAAATAAATAAACTTGGGTTACCTGTCATCACCGCTCGTTTAAGCCCCTTATTTAATCAGCTCTTCCTTGGGCGTAACTTACTTTGCAAGCTCTCCCACTAACTATCCAGCAAAGGGATTCAAATAATCTTCTACGATGCTATAATGAGAACAACGTGATTCGGCTCGTGGCACATATGCTTTACCATCGTTATGACCAACCGCCGTCACGATACACTTCTCTGGTATACTCCTTGTCCCTCAGAGCGCTTCGGTTATTCGATTAAGTCCGTCGACATTTTGCACCGTATCGGTTCTTTATTTGCATAAATCGTCAGTGCAACGACACTTTTTGCCACTCTTTTTTCGTTGTCTTTATTATGCAAATTGCTTTCCGTAACATGGCGATTCATGTCCTACTGATGATCTGATTGATCGAACTAGTCGATCGAGGAAAATGTTCGACTTTGGCTAACTATCGATTATCTTACGTCCGCTCAGGCGGCTGACGTCACTCACAAGCGAGCAATCGCGTACGAGGAAAACTACCGAAATAAGATATTCATTTTCTGTTTGCATACGTTCGGTGTACAAATTGAGGTTAATATATATATATATTTTTAAAAGTCACTGATCCTAGGCACCATGCCCCAGGTGCAGGAATCCCATCCTGTTATAAAACTATTTCAAATGTTGTATATTGATGTAATACTAGCATGTTCAGAACATGTAGAAACTGCAAGGAATATGTGCACGAGTGTGGAACGTATAAAAATTCTTTCGAATATTTTCTGTAGATAGACAACAAAACTGCAAAGTATTCTTATATATTAAGAACACAGAGACGCATTGGTATATAAATGTATTAACATTACATATTAACGTTTATCGCACTAGGCCTAAACCGTTGAGACATATGAACAGTCCAGAAGACAACTGATGAAGTAAAAATGATGAACAAAAGAGTTCAACGTGGTCTTTTGTATAGTTTATATGGGACAGAAAACTGTCATATATTATATAAAAAAGTCTTGGACCTTAATGTTTCCATGTATAGGATATAGATACATTTGTGTAACATATATTTTAGATTAGATTACCTAGAACATTTTTATTGCTCAATTTCATTCGTATCCCTTAGCTTCTGTAGTGCACATATGAGAAGCACTAACTTCACTCAGGAGGTATGAATATTAGCAACATATTTCGTTGCCAAAGAGGGTTGCAAAGTTCTGCAATAAATTACAATTTAGTAGTTCTGTCTGTGACGTTATAGTAATGTCAAGAAGGTGCAATTATTGAATTTACCTTACTAACTATCGCAAATAAAAGGTAAGGAGAAAATTATCATTTAATGGAACACACTGGGACAAACAATAAGTCAAATATATCACTTACACCCTAGAGGGAAATATTTCTAAGTAAAATGACCCAGAAAGGCCGCTTGCCTTTGCAGACTCCTGTGTAACGAGCTACACCACGCGATGCAATATTTTTGGAAACTGTATGGTGAAATTGAAATGAATCTTCTCTGCTTTCCAACAAGGAAATATTTCCTGGCAAATTAAAATACATTCTTAAAATATATTTTGTTCTTAGGATAAAACAAATAAATAACTACTGTATTATTGCTTATTATATCGAATCAATCCCCACCAGTACCACCAAAATTGTTACATTAGTTTTAATATGCAACATAACTTCTGAACTGTCGTATATGAATATACGCTATCCATTACAATTTAAGGTTGACGTTAAAAGCTATTTTTACGTGCAATGATAATTTGCAGCCACAAAACAATCGACAACACAACTCATTGAACCTTCTTTGTCAGAAAGCCGTGATATGACTCAACCTATTGTCCCAAACAAATACAACTCTATTTCAATTACATCCGTTTGCGATATCGTGAAAGGACATTGTGGAATCATCGGCTGTCATTTAAGCACATGAAAATAAAGGATATATGAAGTTCTCCACTAGTAGTCAATTCTATTCCAAAGAAATACTACTTACTTCTGCTTCAAAGTTTAGCGATAAATTTAGAATATACATTAAAAAAATTGTCTTGCAGAAAGAGGACCAATTTGGAAGCAAAAACTGAAAGAGCGAAAAAGTGGATTTTTGATTTGAAAATGTTTTATTTCCATTTAAGGTGTTCAGAAAGAGAGAGAGGGAACTAACCCATAAAGTCAATAAAGGCATGATTATCATTTTTTTCTGATGATAACTGTTGCTTATCGGATCTTCATGGTTCATAGTTCAACTACCAACCACGTTCCAACAATAGTTCAAGGCATCCCACTTCAATTACTTTATTGCTTTCAAAGCATTAATAGTACATTTCCCAATTGCAATTTAAAACATTGATATACAAGCCTAGTTGATGCTGTAACTATAAATAGTTTCTTACAGCTGTTTTTCCGTATTTTCTTCTGGATTAACAGTATATAATCTATTCCATAATGTTAAAAGAACTTCAAAAATAACAAAAAGCATTATAGTTTGGCAATAGTATTTCAATAAAATAGCTTTAAAAGTTGAAAAATGTCGTACAACCGAAATAAAATTGGCACGACTCATGATCAAAACGGATTGCTGCGATTCCCTAAAATATGTTAGTGTTGCACGATTTGTCCTAATAACAATTAAGGATCATACATGGGACTTTCGTACATTTTCAGTAAGTGTCAAAAAGTTATAGAATTTATAGTCTGCGAAAGAATTTTAGAAAAATATATTACTATACTTTAGTTATCTTTGCACAAATATGCAGTTTAGCACTTTATTAAAAAAAAACGTCTTGTTTACGAAGTACTAAATACAACAGTCACTGAAAATCCTCTTGCACTTGCATTTATCTATTTAGTAGAACTTTTATTTTACAGGTTGTAAATGTTTTCCTGCTATTAAAAGTTTCTGAGGCTCTTTACAGGGATTCCTAGCCCCATAATCTAATAATACAAACCAAGTTAATGCATGTTATTTATAACGTTTGCCTTTACAAAAGAAATATATAATATAAAATATATATATATATATATATATATATATATATATATAGTGAATATAATGAGTACATATGGTGAATTAAAAAATGCTACACACTTTGATCTAGGGTAATTAAAAGAAATTGTACAGCAAAATTTTGCATAAATATATATTAAACATGTATGATTTTATTGACATAGTTATTTAATTACACTATTGTAAGCACCTTCCTCTGATGAGCATTTCCCCTCAAACGGCTCCAATTTAAATAAATTCCAGAGAATTCTCTACAGCTGCTAGGCTAAAATATGTGTCCTCTAACGCAGCTATAAAAATTAAGTTCATAACATTTTAGAGAAAACTGTTTTCATAATTTATAGTGATTAATCCTGGGAAAATTGTAATTCGCTTTACACTGCAATTGATACGTATTTGCAAATATTATAAATGGTTCACGGTATACCGGCGTGTGTATATAACTGATTAAAAATGTCAGTTCATTTTAACAATACGATTTAAAGTGAATAGGCGATTAGGTTTATTTAATAACGGTAAAAAGATATTCTGGTATCAACAAAACAGATGAACCTTATTCTGCTCTTAGAAAAGCCTCATCAAGACATACCAGATACTGACAGATACGTAATTGTAATTGTTCTCAATTATAAATTTTTATTACTGTAATTCTAAGAAACTGCTCTTATCTCGAATATTTGATCATAAATACAGATGGTAGGAGGTTATTCTGCAACCTAGTGACAACTATGGAATAATAGACGCATTCAAGGTTTCGTGCATTTGGCTAGAGACGAGTGTAAACTTAGGTGTAATATCTGCTATGCTGGGGAAAAGCAAATATCACCGACCCCGAATACTGCCATATCATGGAAGCATAACCGATCCCCATTAACATATAATTTGTGAGTTTCATAGTTCTGGGAGCGAAAAAGCAAAATTGGAAAGGGTAGGTGGTAGAGATAAAGAAAATTCACATTCGACATCACCGACCTAAGTAACATATAATCTGCAAGTTTCTCAATTCTGCGACTAAATTATCAAAATTAGACAAACTTCGAACCGCCATATCTTGGAAGCAATAATAGGTACAAAAAAGTTGTTTCCAGATTCGATATTACCGTGAAAATATAACATAATTTGAGGTTTTCATAGTCTTCGCGCCAAAAGAGCAAAATTCGAAAAATTTGAACCATGATATCTCGTAAATGGCAACAGGTAGAAGGATTCAGTTTTCATATTTAATATTCGCGGGACTAAAATAAAATGCATTTATAACTTTCATAATTCTACGATCACGGGGGGCGAAGTTAGCAAACTGACTTCAGATTTGACATTAGCACATCAAAATACGTATCACCGTGAAAACAGTCTCAATATGTCTCGTCGTTTACGATCTATGCACCGTGAAATATTTGACCTTTGACCTCAAGGTTTGCATATACTATTCGATGCTCGCATACCAAATGTGGAAACCAAATTTCAATATGTTTTGTCGTTTACGAGATATACAAACTTAATTATTTGACCTTTGTCTAGGGCCCTGGTGTTGACCGTTGGTTGTTGTTATCGCCTACTATTGATCATTGGCTGTAGGGTATAGAAACTGACTCGTAGCTAGCCTAGATGCCATGTAATTGCTGCTATGGGGTGCTTCTTAGTCTCTTATTCCATGTTATTTGGGTTAGGTTAACTAGCATATATTTCGCTTATGTCCTGTGTTGGAAACCGAGCCCCTGTAATTTATGCTATGTTCAGTAGTGAAAAAGAGCTTTATAGCCGTTCATAGAATTTTTGCTATTGTGCGCTAGTGTCCTATATTAGATTAAATCCTGTGTGATCTCTGCTAGGTTAAATAGTACTGGAAAGGGTTTGTAGCCTTTTATGCTATGTTAGGTTAAATCTCTGCTATATTAAATAGGGGATGGGCCGTAGCCTCTGTAATTTGTGCTATGTTGAGTAGTCTGTTTTTTGGGGGAGGGGGTTGCAAAAAGAGCTTCGTACCCTTTTATAGTGTTTGAGGGCCTCCGTGTTATTTAGATTAGGTTAAATACTGTGTAATCTCTGGATGTGGGCGGGGACGCCCGTGATGTGCTGGAAACTGACTTCAGATCTGTGTTATGTGCCTGTTAATCTCTGCTATGGTAAATAGTTTGGTTGAAAAAGAGCTTCGTAGTCTTTTATGAGATCTCTGTTATGTTAAATAGGGGTTCGTAGTCTTTTATGAAATCTAACCACAACAAATGCGACACGGCGGCTTAAGTTGGAGGGTGTCCATGTTCTGCTATGGTAGGTTATTCGTTGCCTCTGTGCTGTGCTGGAAACTGGCCATTGACTCTAGCTAGCCTAGACGCCATGTAACCCTCTGTGCTGTGTTAAATAGGGGTTGGGAATAGAGCTTCGTAGCTTTTAGTACACTGATGTAATTGCTGCTATGTTAAATATGGCTGGTGTACTATGTTGGGTTAAATAGTGTAACTGGCATATATCCCTGTGTACCTGTGTAATCTCTACTATGTTAAATAGGGGTTGAAAAAAGGTGACGTAGGCTTTCGTGAAATCTCTACTATGTTAATTAGGGATTGAAAAAAAGGGGCCGTAGCCTTTTATAAATTGTAACTAAAATCTGCGACACTGCATATCGTACTGCCCTAAGAAATCGACTACTTGCTATCAGCCAGGTACGGGAAATTCGAGCAATTTTCCAGAAAGTGCAGTTAGGTGCCCCGATCCTACTGACCCTGTTTATACACGAATGACAAAAAGTAACTTGAATGAAGTGTTATTGATCAACATGCACGGCAGTGCATGAGCCAAGTTCTTCACGTCAGAAAACGTTAGCACTGCCAGAAGCATGTTATACAGGAACAAGAGTTTATGGCAAAATCGACGATTTGGGGGCCCCGTAAGAAAAAAGATGTTAAAGATAGGAATATGAGCTTTTGCCGTTAAGGAGATATGGTAAATATGTGCAGATGTACAAAATTTCATATTCGTATCTCAAACTATGTTCTAGTTGTGGACCCCTGAAATTGCACATTTTAGGCTAACTGACTCACTCACTCACTCACTCACTGACTGACTCACTCATCATATTGTTTAGGGTGTTTGGAGTAAGCTAGAAACATGAAATTTGGTATGAAGGTAGAGGATGATAAGTAGATAAAGGAAAAATTCCGACATTTTGAAAAGGTCGCCATCTTGGATTCAAAATGGCCGCCAAACCTAAAATTTCAAAGAATACACAGCCTAAACG
>JAGDQP010019784.1:13426-34340 GCA_022664845.1 Lepisma saccharinum | reverse complement strand
ATCGGCTTTAAAAAACAAAGCGGAAACCAAACTAAATCAGTTGCTTACCGGTAGTGGTAGACGACGGGCACGAAAACGAAGAGCTCCTGGACGTGTGGGACCACCTGTTAAGCTACGTAAACGTTCAAGTACGAGACCAAGAGATATTTTTACTTAACAACCATGTCATTTCTTACCCCCGGTAGTAAAGAGTGCTGTACCAATGAATTGGATTTGGTATCTGTTCCCATGACACAAACTGCCATTGAATCTTCACGTATGGTCGAATATCGACCTATTTCCACACTCACTTCCGAAGGACCCATTGAATTCGTTATACCTGGAGATAGTTCCGAGTATATACATCCCGCTTTTCTGTACCTCTATGTAAAATGTAATGTTACTCGAGGTGATGGTTCCAATTTACACATAGCAGCAGCGGGACCTCCTCCTGTTGCGGCCGATATTGTTGGACCCGTAAATAATTTTCTCCATTCTATGTTTGGACAAGTTGATGTTTATTTCAGTGATAAAGTCATTTCTTCATCTAATGGTACGTATCCCTATCGCTCCTATTTTGAATCAGGTCTCAATTATTCCGAGGATGCTACCAATACACATTTGAAAACGGCGTTGTGGTATAAGGATACCGGAGGGCAATTTAATACATTAGGTAATGCAAATGTTGGATTTCAAAAACGTAGTGCAATGGTTGCTGGTAGTGCCTCTATTGAAATGCTAGGGATTCCTCTTTTCACGGATATTACAACAATGGATCGTATTCTTCCCAATAAAGTTAGTGTTCGAGTCAAGTTGAGTCGTAGTAAAGATGCATTCTGTCTTATGGCAGCACAGGATTCTAATTATAAAGATCAATTGGAGGAAGTCATACTGTATGCTCGTCGTGTAGAAATCTCTGCTGATGTTGCACTTCAGCTAAATCGGTTTATGCTTCAAGATACTGCCAAACTTCCAATGACGCGTGTAGAAACACGTGTACATACCATACCTGAAAATGTCTCTACGTTCAATCTGGATAATTTATTTTTAGGTAAAGTACCTAAAGGTCTTGTTATCGGGTTTGTTTCAAACACTGCATTCAATGGTCGGTACGATCTTAATCCCTTCCATTTCCAGCACTAATCTTAACAAGCTGCAAGTGCAGGTTGGATCTAAATTTCATCCTCCCAGTCCCCTTACACCTAATTTTGCTAATAATTTGTATATTCAAAGTTATCATTCTTTGATATCTGGTACTGGTATATTTCATCAAAATGCCGGGCACACCATTACACCGGAAGATTATCCAAATGGCTATACGCTATATGCATTTATTTTATCACCTACCAATACATTGGACGACTCTACGTGGGATGTCGTCAGAGATTCGCCTGTCAATATTAAAATAGGGTTCAGTGAGCGTCTTCCACAATCCATTACTTGCGTGGTCTATGCACAATTTGATTCCCTGATCCAGATCGACAAAGATCGTAATATCTATACGGACAATAGTATATAAATAAATGTACCATACTTACACTAAATTTTAAATTATTAGTTGGCACTCTGTCTCAGTAAGTGTATAAAAGGTGGGGGTAAGTTCCTGTTTACATCATTTGAACGACGGCACCATGAGGGCAATCGTCCACTTTTCGGCGTTTGAGCAAACTGGTGAGGATGAGTTTATTGTCAAGGAATTGGCCATTGTGAATCCCGATGTCAATACAGTTCAAAGCTGGATGTTCAAGGCACCTTTTGATATTTCCCAATTACCATTAACACTCCAGTTCGATAACGAATATCTCGCTATGCACATTTTTGGAGTTGACTGGTCCGATGGTGATGTCGCATACAAGGATCTTCAGCGCATACTTACCAACTATACAAAGCATATTCCTGTACTCTACACCCATGGACACCGGCGACAACAATTCCTGCAACGTATGCTGGGACGAAGTGTTATGAATCTCGAAGATTTGCATTGTCCAAAATCATCCAAATTACTGTTTCCTGAAAGTCATTGTGCACATCGGCATCATCAGTTTCATACATTTCGATGTGCATTATATGAAGCATTGTGTTACAGCAAGTACTTAACATACCATGATTTATCACAATACGTAACCCCTGAACCTAAAAGTGTATATAACCCCACACCCATTACCCCAAGTCCCAGTGTACTTCATGAAGATGATGAAGAAGAGTGTCATTCCGTGTGACTATGTGGACTGATCAAATCTTAAAGACAGTGTTACATGACTGTTTCAGTGCGAGTATATTAACTGGCATTTACTCTTTGAATCACCTACCTGCAATAGTAAAAGCACCAGCCGCTGTAATTGTTAATTTAAGTCCGTCTTATCAGCAAGGCACACACTGGACCTGTATTGTCATTAATAAAAATAATCGTGCCTTCTATTTTAATAGTCTTGCACAAAAGCCGCCAAAATCCATTGTACACTTTCTTCGGCGCAATTCCAGTATATATCGTGTGAATAATGTCCAGTATCAAGCTGATGATTCCGTTTTGTGTGGCTTATTCTGTCTAGTTTATATTTATTATAAAGTACGTAATATTAATATTCTAAAAACATTTTCAAAGACCAACTTACAAGGAAATGATCAACTTGTACTGAATCATGTCAGAAAGATCCTGAAAACAAAACAACATTGTAAATAATTTTTTTTAATACTATGTAACCTTTTGTAGTAGAGTAGTTTTTCTGTAATAAAAACCTTTTACCTCCTATTTGTTTGAGTTTTATTTCATGGAATAAAACAAAACCAACACATCCTGTGTAGTATACATTTATTTTGCAATCATGTTACAATTTCAATGTGGATATACCATCCACCACTTTTAATGTTTGTACTTTGATCCAACATTGTAACTGTATGCAATTACGCAAGGTACATGCATACTCTTGCACTGGTTGGTGATAGGTACACTTTGCTATATCTACTTTGAAATTAAGTGTGCGTAAGGCAGGACATGCTTGATCTTCAACATTCACAAGATTCGTCAGTTGAAACACTTTACGCAATAACACCATCTTTTCATGACCTTTACAATAAAAGATGGCGCCCATTTCACATAATTGCAATACAATATGGCGGATATGGCATACTGTATATCCATTCGACGTATTCCAGTCTAGGCCATGCAAATTATAAGTTAACCAGTCGGCTTGCCGCTGATAACCACTTGATAAATCAGAACGTTCACAAGGTAATTTCATAAGACAATGAAACAATAACGTGGCATCACATGCAACTAAACAAAATTCTCTAATAATGTATTCCCTATCGGAAATTTTGAAACCTTGGACATCAATAATGTACTGCCTTGCACATAATAATCGTGAACCACTAGGATTCTGCTGTTCCAAAATTAAAGGTATCAATAATGCAATACACTCTGGGTCTTTTATAAAATGACGACAGACATTAAACAAAATGGTTTTTGAAATATGAGGATGACCCTGGTCTACGAAACGTTCATAATAGTCTTGGAAAAGTTCTGGATCGTTTATATGACTGTCAACATGTTGAGCAATTACAGTACCCGTATTCCACACGTACATGCAATTGTGTACTTTACCCAAATTACACTCTGAACACAAAATAGAATTGGCTTGTAAATAAGTACTTACTGTTTTCAATATGCACTTGTTCACAACATAATCGCCATTACAACTCGTACACTGAGCCATGATCACTACACAAGTCCACTACATACACAGTTCCACTATATATGATGTTTTTTTTTGTCCAGTACACAATTCATAAACACTGTCTCTTATTGGGACCGGTGGGCTGCACGATCTTTGTCCGCAAACATATCCTGCACCTTCCACAATTCGGTTTTCATCAGACGTTGAATTCCCCAATCCATCTTCTCTTTCAGTTCAGATGCGTTCGGATGCTTATCCAAGTAGATTTTAAACAGAGCTTCCACCGTCTTGGGATCACGTAACGTGTACCGAGTTCGAGCCTCAAACTCGGGATACACCGCCTCTGGAAAGACGTCGGGTAACATATACCCCGTTAAATGACCGTGACATTCGTGCTCCTGCCGATGAGGGCTGTTCTTCCAACATCCCAAACAAAGCAGGCTTTCTGAGGGCTTCCAGGCGTCAATGGCGGACCAAATACATGCCTCGTCCACCCAGCGCGGTGTGCACTCACACAACGGTGCGACTGGAGGTTGTCTTTCTGTATTGCGTACAACAAATGCTTCCATGGTTCGTCAGTAACTTTGTCTCGTAATGGCAAGTCTCCTCCTTGTAAAGTAACTAGCACTAAGCATGTCCGCCAATACCATGCCACCGACGCAGTACGCGTCTGCGCAACTCTGGGTGGGGTAGTCCAAATTTCATTCGTGTGCGTGTAGCTAGCTCATTAGTATGCGTACATTGTTTGCGTCGTTATTGGATTCGCCATGGGGGTCTCCCTCATGAATTATTAAAATAGTCACGTTTACGCTTAGATTCTACTAATGTTATTTCTGAACTTAAGAAACGTATGTTTCAATCAGCAAACATTCGATAAAACCTGTCAGATTAAAATATGAAGTTCAGAGAAATACTACACTGCAAAAATACCGATTTTGTACCCACAATTTTTTAGAGGCAGTGGCAAACCCAGGGTTGGGTTTAGGGGGCCGACTCTTTGCCTCCCAGTTCTTGGAAGAGAGTATTAAAAATATCGAAAGTAAAATACGAATCCCTGTGCCAGTCACTGCCACTGAAAAATAGACGCTATAATGTACCCATTTTTTAGAATCAGTGACGGGCACAGGGATTCATATTTTACCATCATATTTTTTTTTCTATTAATCTGTATCCTCCCAAGAACTGGGATGAAAAGAACCGCCCCTCTAAACCCACATTAAGTTCGGAACTGCCTCTCGACATTGACCGCTATTGTTCGGAACAGCAGCGTTTGAACGTACACGTAACGTTCCTAATTTATCAAACCGTCATTATGTTTTGATTATATCCTGAATCAATAAAAAAAAAATCGTAACCCTGCTACATAAATAGTATCACTGTTGCCCTGTTGCTGTTGTATTTCCCTTATTCACATTATACCATGATTATTTTTTTAAACAGTCTGTGTAATAGAAAAACGTAATAGATGTTAGCTAATACTTCTACATGCTCTGCACTTAAAGCAATTCTATAACGAAAATATTGCCTATTTCATTCCATTTCATGTCTAAATTGATAAAGTGCACAATTGATGTGCTTTTTTACCAACCATTGGTCCATAGCTGGTGCCTAAAGCGACGAATTGTAAACCATAAGCCTTCAGGTTGGCATCCAGTCGCCGTTACTTCAATATCGGCACAATTAACTGCCATTCAGTGTTGATCGATTTTGGAAAACAATTTCGCTCGATATTACAAATCATCCGTAATTAATATAGGCTTGATATTGTTTTCCTATTAGGGAAATCAACCCTAAGACAAAAAGTGCTCTTCCATGATCTGCAGATACGTTGATTGAAAAGTAACTAATCAAATTTGCGTATAAATCATCAAACTTTCAAAGGAGAAACAATACAAGCTTAGAAAATAACTCTGAACACATACAATATCTAGCACCGAGCATACCTAACACAGTTTTCCAAGAATGAGATCAGTAAATCTAGCTGGCCAATATCGAAGGCGGTAAAAACTTATTTATTTATTTATTTATTCAAAACATAACACAACATAACATAACACACTATTCAAGATGAGACGAAAGTAGAAGATCTTATTGTGTAATAATCAAAGTATATTTCACAGTAGAAATATCTGATTGATTAGCCCGATAGATGAAAGCATAAATATCTTTAAATATAGGGATATTTCAAATACTACTTCAATATAGGTTGAACTTCATATCTATTAAGTTTCGAGAGAAGGTAAATTTCATTGTTTGTTCTTTCAGATTACTTCTTCATTTGTTTGTGAGATTAGCGTAAGACTATGTGAAGGAAACGGGTAAGCCCTCGTATATAGAAGACAAACGTAACATATACTCCATCAAGAAGAACTGGGAATTAGAAAAATAAGATGCCATAATAAAGTACAGTGCATGTCGAAGCTATTCTTGACAGCAAAAAAAATATTTATTGTGTTTATGATATTTACATTGTATCACAAACAGCAGTTCCAAAGCTATTGTCTTCAGGTAACCATAGCATTACATAGAAGGTTTCTTTCACATATTTATTCCAATGGATATTTTCATAGATTTTATTTGATCACATGTACTATATTCGAATTGCTTTGTTCTCTTACAAAAGGGAAGTAGAATGAATGAAGCACACGTATGCCTTATAGATTAGAAAACACATACACACACATACTTACTATATACATACAAAGTGAGACAATGACAAGTGCGACACAAGCACGGAAAGTGATGCCAAAACTTACTCTCTCTCTCTCTTACCATCTTTAAGAGGCCTTCATACCTATCTCGTGTGTGTGTGAGAGTGGGGGGAAGAAGGAGGAAGAGGGTGTTTTCAATTTTTAAAAAAAAAATACTGATCAAATGACAACCAATAATGAAATTTTGGAAAGCGGCCCCAGTAGTAATACTTGTGAATGTGTATAAAATGAACTATGAGTTTTGATTTCGTTTATTCTAGCTGAGAAATTGGAATACCCGTAATTACGTAGGTCTACGACGTCATAAATTACGGGTATGTTAATTTATCAGCTACAATATGGTAGGGTTGTACTATTTCGATCACTCGTAAGGAAAACAGGTATTATTTTATTCTTTGCATGCTGCAACACTAATTTGGGAGGTTTGAGTTATGACGTATGTTGTCTTGTACTTTGCGAACAAATTTCACAAATTTCTGCGGGGTTATTGGAGATATCAGCAGCAATTCTTTATTGACAGGTGAGCTTGACTTTGGTAGAATTAGTGCCTCTTACAAAAATGTATGATTTCCTTTTTCTCATGCTGTCTCAAAAGTGAGTCCCATCATTATTCTGTGCCAAAAGTGTCTGCACACAATCCTGAGTTTACTATTAATATTTTGTTAAGACTAATCGTACTCATTATTGAAGGACGAAACGAACTTTGGTCCGTGAAAGTTAATTTCTGTTTTCCTCTACTGAAATTTGAGTCATTGACGTAAAATAAAATAGGCGGGAAAACCCACTTGGATTGAGCCTTATTACACCTTCGTGACAAATATAAATATCAAAAGACATTAAGGACAGTTATAAAACCAGCTAAAAATGACTACTACATGAATGCCATGTTGCGAATGTGCACGAACACTAAAGAGAAATGAAACGTCATGAAACAGGAAATAAATCTTAAGAAATCGGTAGAAAACAGTGATATTCACATTGAAGATGAATGTGGCCAATTCATTACGGATCCACAAAATATCGCGAATTAATTCAACACATATTTCACGAGTTATTGGGGAAGACCTAACAGTATACATAAAAAATAATGAATAACTATATAGGACATAGCTTGAAAGTGAAATAAGCCACATTGTTTTTCTTTAATCCCCTAAGTGAAAGGGAAATTTATATGATAACATCATAAAAGTATAGCCAAAGAAAACAAGTGTTGCCTATTACAGTATCAATACGAAAATTATTAAAGAAACTATACGACAGACTTAGCTCCTCTGTAAATTATATAGGTAATTAAATGTTTCTTTTCGGGTTCTTCCCCGAGTTACTAAAATAGCCAAAGTAATAAGGGGTTTCAAAAGCGGGAATAGTAAAGATAAATCTAATTATTCTCTTGAAATGTTGCCAGAAACATGGAAAAAGTAATATATTTTCGTTAAACTTAATAAAAGTAAACTCTGGAATACCACAGGGTTCTATCTTAGAACCGCTACAGTTTTTTTTTCTTATGTATTGATTATTTGCCGTGAACTTTAAGTGAATGCAAGTGTATTTAAAGATGGCATAATTATATTCAAGAAGAGATCCACACTTAATTTAGTGCAAAATATAATCGATAACGACGTACACAAATTAAATTAGAACAACGGTTCAAATTTAAAAATAATAATAATAACGTGGAATATTGCAAAGATAAACTACATTTATTTCAAAAATATTCATAAAACAGAACATCTGATTTCTATCAATTCCGAAACCATACTAACAGTTTCATATAAAGTTCCTAGATACATAGTTGGACGAATATTTTACATGCGGAAAACACTTCATAGAAATAAGCAAGAAAACGTCTTTGTACATTGATATACTCTTCAAAATGTCTTGGATATTTTCCTAAAACGTAACTAAGTAAGATGTATTATTATGCCTATCTACATCAATATTTTTCGTATAACATTGAATCATGGTAATCATGGTATGAGGTTAAGTCTAAATTTCTGTAAACTGTAAATTCTAAATTATTAATAATAAAATTACATTATATTAATAATAAAATGTATTATATTAATAATGTATAGCATTTCACTATGGAAATCGCTTCAATAATGTATTTAAATTACTAAATCAATTCGAACACAACACTATGGGAGATTTTCCCATGTTTCCTTAACTAAATCAGCCCCTTTTTCTCCAATCATAATAGCTGCGGCCATCGTATTGCCTCGTACAGTAACGGGCATAATAGAAGCATCTATGACCCTTAGACCATCAATACCATATACTTTTAGATCGGGACTAACAACAGCGTCCGGATCATTAGGAGGTCCCATCTTACAAGTTCCAACTGGATGAAAGATAGTAGAAGTGAATTGTTGAGCCATACATTTCCAAAACTCATCACTACCCAACATGAATTCCGCACATTCTTGTTTAGCTAAACCATCAAGTTCGGCTCCTATACGTTTGAACGCTTTAGTCTCGGCAAACATAACTGCTACTTTAGCTCCTTGAACCAGAGTTTCTAAATCGCCCTGTTCTGCAAAAAAATTAGGGAAAATTAATGGAGGGTCCTTAGCGTCTGTTGAAGACAGTCGGATGCGACCTCTGCTAAGTGGTTTTAAGACCATTGGTGAAATACTAATACTGTCGTAGTAGCAAAGTGGTTCAATACCAAAAGGCGGATTTAGAGCGACAGGGAAAAAAACTATTTGAACATCGGGAGTGTCTGCATTTCCTTCACTTTGTTGACAATCATTACCATGACTCAAAGTGCAATTTGAATTTATAAAACATGTGGTTTGCATAATACTTGGTGCTGTCAATGGACCTATTTTGTAGAGATAATAGTCTCTGAAGTCTTTGTATATATCTATTTTATTAAGTGGTATCGTTGAAGTACTTTTCAGTTTTAGAAGCAATCCTTTAAAACTCACGTGATCCTGCAAGTTGTATCCTACTTTTAAGTTTGCTAAAACAGGAATTTCGAATTCGTTTAAGTCCTCCTCGGGACCTATACCGGACAACATAAGGAGTTGTGGAGAACTTATGGTTCCAGCACACAGAATAATTTCCTTTAGTGCTCTTACCACATATTCCATGTTGTTATCCTGTACATATTTCACAGCGAGAGCTCGTTTACTGGTAGGATGTATGAAGATTTTAACCACGAAAGCAGATGTGATGATTCGGAGGTTTGGTCTTTTCAGTATTGGCTTTAGAAATGCAGCGTATGTGCTACTGCGTTCGCCTGCTCTGGATGTTGACTGTGTTCGCATGTAACCAGTCTGAATTTCTGCGTTTACATCTCGCTCCAAATATCCTATTTCCTTGAAACTACTTAGAATGGTATTAACATTTATGTCAGCATAAGGAAATCTTTCAATGCTTTGATATCCACCTTGTGCATGGTATTCTTTATTAGAAGCTATTATCTCGTCATTATTGTCCTCAGATTTTAAGAAATAAGGAAGAACATCTTTATAGCCCCACCCATCGTTTCCTAATTGTGCCCATTGGTCGTAGTCAATACGATTTCCTCTCACGTACATCATTGCGTTAGTAGAGCTGCAACCTCCAAGTACTTTTGACCTTGGCCACGAACAACTTTGGTTGGGCCACGCTAAACACGACGTATTAGATGGAACTGTAAGATATTGCAGGTCTACTTCAGTATTTTTGAGGAAGTTGAACATCGAAGGAACTTCAATAAAAGGAACTTTATCAGGTCCTGCTTCCAACAGAACCACTTTCCAATTCGGATTTTCAGAGAGTCTGTTTGCCACCACAGCACCAGCAGTTCCTCCACCAACAATCACGAAGTCGAACTCATCCCATGTTGTAGTTCCGCTAGCTTTCTGAAGCCAGTCTTCCTGATCATCTGCTTTTACGAAGAGTCGAAGGCAGTAGAAAATAATGAAGAACTGTTCCAAAAGTATCCGTGTATTGGTTACAGCGTTTGAAAGCCAGTCCATTCTCTGAATGTATGGAGGTTCTGAAAAACAAACAAAGATAAAAATAAATATTAATTTTGAGCCGGAACTATACACCGTATAAAATGTACGAGAAATTGATCAGGCTAGGTTTAGGTCAGCTACGTTTATTGAATTATAATAAACAAAGAAATAGGAAGAGAGACAACAGAGCTGATAAGTGCTCCAGCTTCAAGTATTGTAAGTGTAGTTGTGAAATGTAAATAAATGGAGGAACCGGGTACTACTTTTATTGCAATTTGCTAAGCTGACAGTGCTTACGTCATTTCGTATAGGCATAATGTAGGAGTTCCATAAAAAATGATTCTGCAGTGACTTTGTTAATGAGATATAGGGTGAGGGGCGGACCGATGGCACACCGCATGATTGGTGAAGAAGGAAAGGTTTACTGATGCCAGCCTTTCACAGTGTAAGAGAATACGCTGTATGAGAACAAAGTATGGGGTTGATCTCTTGGTAGAACCGAAACAGAAACTAGACCATAATCTTAACGTGGTAAGGATATCATATAAACAAAATATTTTTATCGCTACTACTTTATACGCTTCATAAATCGTAGGCAGCAATTAAAACATTTTCAAATACAATTTAGAGAACTTTGCTGTCTACATTTAGGACAGTGTTGCCACCTCGTAACATACGTGAAAAAAAATAGCTTGGCGTAGTGGGGCAAGATGGTGCGATCTAGGATGGGGTAGATAGCACGCTTTTCAATGTTATGTTAAAGGTTCATCAGTTCAGCAAACCATTGTAGAATCTCAATAAATCGTGATGTTATGCAATTAAAGCGGTAGGGTCTACTGGAAGAAATCGCAAGTTGCGCTCCAACATCACAACTCTCAGCACATCGAGTTATACTACTGAACCTCAAAACCAGAATACAATACCACAATATAGTATGATTGTAATGGCTCAAAACTGTGATTGAACTCATTTCTACCAACTTCTACTGAACTAAGACCAAATGCATAGGAAAAATGATTCATAGCACCCGAAAATACTTCATTAAAATAAGAAGTAACTCTCATGAAGAAAGTGCCACGTCTCAAGAATGTAGCCTATGGAAGACGCCCCACGTGCCATTTGCTCTTCTTCATGTAGTCCTCTGCAACTTTGCTTGTTTTGTGTGGCTGCGCCAATTCTCATACTGACTTAAAAATAAATAAATTGAGTGCCTAAAACTTTATGAAGAGAGAAAGTCTATATCAGACTGACTAAAATGTGTCATATGCACAAAATGGCTCCATGAAACTTGTTCAGGTTTTCTAGACAAGCGCTGTTCAACTAACTGACTATGAGCCGTCAAGAAGAAGTTGAGATCTAGGAAATTTTACTATTTAATTCTCTTTCCCAGTGCGCTATCCTATCAATCTTGGTGGGACAGATAGCTGAAAGGATCCCCCTTTCTTTTAGATCCATCATGTCGCTACAGGGTGATCCAGAACTTTTCTTTTTTAGTTGTTCCTAAAGGATCGAAATATCATGTAATAAACAGCTTTATATCCTTGACTTAAAACGTGAGCCATTTTTCTTCCGTTCACCCTACTTTACAGTATTTTTATGGTGAAACAGATCCATGTCAATCTTTAGTGCAGATTTGAACATGGGAGAAATATACATAGAAAATCTGAATGATTCTACATTATTACGTTTGTACAGGGTGAAATACTAATGAATGCAAAACTAAGCATGAATTCTTTACTCTAAAATAAGAAAATATCGTTCTTAAAGCATTTATGAAATTTCTTTTCAGCTTCGAGATACCGTGTTTCTCACTTAAAACCCAAAATATACTTCTTTCAAAAGGAAATGAAAGGAATATTTTGGGGGAAAAGTTAGCAATGATGTGTCAAAGTTCAACTTTGATTTTGGGGAACTGATTTGCATCTGAACGATCGCTGCAGTATTAATCCTCATGGGGTTAGGTTAGTTCGGTTTCGGTTCGGAATATTACTCCCGCGATAACAAGGTATTGTCATGTGATCGGTTTGTCAATTTTGCCAACCTAATGTAAAGATTCTCGATTTGGAATTTTTTGAATTTTATTTATGGTTTTTAGGCATCTAAGGCTCAGGTCGGGATAGGGGAGGGGAAAGGATTCAGGAAGATGTCGACCAGGGCCTGTTGAAAGTCCCATTCCGGCATTTGTTTGGTGTGACTGAGGAAAAGCCCTGGAGAAATCTCAGGATTCGGGAAGATGTCGGTCAGGGCCTATGTCGAAGGTGCCATCCCAGAATTTGCCTGGTGTGACTGGAAAGCTCCTGGAAAAATCTCAGTCAGGATGGTCGGCCGCTGGTATCGAACCCGCGACCTCTCTAATGCTATGCTATCTTTAAGCTACGGTGGCTTGGTATGCAAAAGGTTCTGTTTAAATGACTTTGTTTGGATGTTACTGCTCATAAAATATGATAGGTATAAGATATGTATTGTCGCAAAGCTGTGAAACATATACAGGTTGACTTGTAATTCGACGTATTCCTTTGCAAACGTTATAGTATGACTATTTTGCGATAAATTGAGCGTAATATGCATGATACGAAAGTGATAATTTTCGAGATATGTTCATTTTACTGTTTTTGAAGAAAAAGACTCCTGAGACATATACTGATGTGAACTACAAATCGGTAAACAGATCTATTGTGATTTTTTTTTAGTCGTCCGCGGAAATGATCTAAAATATTATTAAATCGAAGGAATTACTGGATTGCAAGTACGAAGGAAGAAAAGAAGAGAGGCAGCGTTATGTGAAGTTAGATTGTGAGAAGACAAGCAATGTACAAATAAAATAGCCTTAAAAACTACAGTTACATGGACTTTCACCTGAAGTATGGAAGCGTACTTAAGATTTTGCCAATTTTAGAACAAAAGAAGAACAATTGTGGGTCACGTAGTGTGTCAACTCATACAAAAATACTCATAAATGAAATACAGGAAAACGAACATCTTATTTACTCAGTTAGTAAAAAGCATCGGCTTCGCTTTCTGGAGATTCTGGCCGATATGCGGTTGAACAACCTTAATGAGAATTCTTCAGAGATGTTTCCTGTCACACCAGATAAATACGGTGATAATACCTTAAAATAGGTCCTGGCTGACTCCTTTCCTCTACCTATCTCGGTCTGAATCATAGTCGCCGTAAGCCCATCAATAACTTGTAATTCTCTATTAAAAAAGATAACTTCAGTAATTTTTCAGACTGTGCGAATCAGCTGTATCAATGGCGTCACTACTTGTGTGTCTAATATTTCGATTCAAGTTTGGTCTGAGAAATTCATTTTCCAAAATATGTCCCTACAGGCCCTATATAATAAACACGATGTGTAAAGAGTACACAGTAGGCATCGAACTGGTGATTCACCGATTTAAAAATAAAAAAAATGTAAACTTTATTTCGTATGGGCCATTTTAGTAACTTTTAATTTCGGTTCATCACGATTAAATGAATATAATGCTTGCTAAAATTCACAAACATCCATGCTCCTGGCAAGACTCGAACCCGACCTTGAAGGTCCTGGCCTAACACCTCAAGACCGCACGGATACCTCAGTAGGCTCACCGATTCAAGGCGAGGTGTTTTCCTTAGAAAATCCTTGAGATGTGCAATGTTTGTCCCTCTTGCCCCTCTAACGCGCGGGTAAATGTTCTTTGCATTGCACAAAATTTCACAAGGTGACATCTGCTAAGATTACTCAACGTAAGTAGTAAGATTGCTGGTGAGTCATGCAGACATCACTAACCAGATGATACAGAAACGTGTGACTACGAATGCATTGAACACGAGACATAAATCAGTGCAAGGTGAAATGAAATATTACGCTTAAAAACGAATGCAGTTCGTGCTTTTTAAAAATACCTATTTTATGTGAGAATAGTTTCAAATAAGGAAAGTTTTTAAAAGGAAACTTGTCGCCACATCCTTTGTTTGGACTTCTGTGATGACGCATGTGTGAGAGTTCATGTGTTTGTGGATGTGTGTAATCGTAGCACACATATTGAATCTATAAACATTCTTTCAGTACAGATCGTAGCTTAGTAGCTAGTGCGCAGTCGCCGTTCTATATTGTCAAGCAAACGACCTTCTCCAAGAAATATGGGTAAGTAACAAGATTTCTTTTTGAGTTCTTTGCCAGCTGTTTCAATTTACTTTTCATTACGTTTCGTTACTACCTTTGTGAAAATATAAATTACCAATGCAACTGGTGTTTTTCAGTTTAGCAGAAGGGTGTTTCTTATGATGGTGACATAACGATAGTATTGTCCAGGGTGCAGCGGAAGAAAAAAACTTCATTGTAAACAATTGTGTAAGAAAAGGTGCGCTAAGAATCAAGGAATATCGAACCGATGAAGCCGGGAAGGAATGCCATTTTATTACACGTAATTCGCACACACTATATTTTGTGCAAGTACACGAATTGAATTGAATTGTATTTATGGTCTTTAGGCATCTAATGCTCAGGCCGAGATAGGGTAGGGGAAAGGATTCGGGAAGGTGTTGGCTAGGGCCTATGTTGAAGGTGCATTCCCGGCATTTGCCTGGTCTGACTAAGGAAAAACCCTGGAGAAACCTCAGTCAGGATGGTCGGCCGCTGAGATCGAACCCACGACCTCCCAAATGCTACGCCAGCGCTCTACCACTTGGGTACGGCGACTCGGTGTGCAAGTACACGATAACAGAAAGATTTACACATGCCAAAATCATGAAATTTCACCTGTTTCCGATTTCTTTAATTTCATAGTTTGACACCCTTATCTGTCACAGTTTGACATAGTAATGAGTTCTAAGCACTGAGATTTTGAACAAGAAGATAAGAAACGTGTGATTGTGAACGACCGTTTCCGGAGCACTTGTGAAATCTTTTCATGAATTTTGTTTAAATCGTGCATATAGCAACATTTTTAGCGGTTTCAACTTCCGTAATTTGCGACGTTTGTGGAGGAACACTCTGGCCTATAGTCACATCACAGACTGACAAATTTATTAACAGAATCGGCAGGGGTTCATTACGGCTTCTAAACATTGAACGCTTATGGTAAAAGTCCCTAAGGAGGCCATTGAAGCGGGTGCCGTCAGATGCTAGGGCGTTGGCAAGGGGATCACCTGTCCCCTTTGGATTTCAGTCTATAAATCTTTTGCTATTCGTGGTGGATATTTTTATGCTTTTGACTGCATGCATTTTATAAAGGGGTACGTGGGATACCCCCGTTAAATTTTCTGATTTATTGTTGAATTCATTTTCATTTATGTAATCATGTACTTTTATTTCTTTGAACACACTCTTTGTTTGACGGATGAAGTTCATTGCTGTTCTTTTAGAAAACAAATAAAAACTCTCTCTCTCTCTGTCTGTTTCTCTTACTCTCTCTCTCTGTCTCTCTTACTCTCTCTCTCTGTCTCTCTTACTCTCTCTCTCTCTCTCTCTCTCTTTCACACACACACCATCACACATACACAACATTTGTGTGTCCTTAATGTTGTCTCCCCTTGGAAAAATTCCTGCTGACGCACTTGGTCATATGGCTTGTTGCCTCACTTGCTGCAGGGACAAAAATAAAGGGGAGGGCACAACTAAGGCACGATTGCCTAGACTGGTATATGTGATGACTGATGTTGAAAACCTGAGTGATTTGGGGCTCGTCGATCAGTGCTGTAGTACGAGGAATGAAACTGTTAAACAAAATTGCAAACAATAGGAAAATAGCTAAAAATCAGTCATTTTGCATCATTGTGCATTTATGCATTTCTTAATGTCTCCCCCCCCCCCCCACTCTTTTCTTGATAGAACTGACAACTTGATCTAAGTCCGCCACATCAGAGGTGTTACGCTTCCGTGGATAGGTAGGAGGAAGAAAGAGCCTTAGTTGATTTATTATCTCAATATTCGTCTAGTGAAATTAAGGAACACTGGTAAATATCAGTCAGGATGGCTTGCGAGGGGGGGGGGAGATAAACAGCGTGCCTCTCTATTAGCAATCCAATCAATGTACGTGATGTCACTGACACGACGACGTGAGCTTGGTAATCTCGTACACTTATCTTTTGTTAAACAATTGTTCAAAAATAGGATGTTACTTGTGCCGCACTATGGTGTAAGGCTGGCTGCAGACGGAGAAGCAAAGCAGCTTTGTTCAAAAACGTTTTGTCATCAAACATGCCCTAACGTAACTTGCCATCTAGAAAGATAATATCAACCTACAATGATAGAGGAACAGAGTGAAGGTAGTTCTGATTAGCATTTGAATATAAACTACTTTTAGGCTTCTAACGCTCCGGTCGGGATAAGGGAGGGGAAAGGATTGGAGAAGGCGTCGGCCAGGGCCTATGTTGAAGGTGCCATCCAACATTTGCCTAATGTGACTGAGGAAAATCCTGGAAAATTTTAGTCAGGATGGTGCTTCTGATTAGAGATCGAGCGGGCAAATCTCAGTTAGTAAAACGTTGGCTTAGCATTTAGAATGCCCTGTGTTCGATACCAGCGTCCGACTATCTTGATTGTAGTTTTTCAGGATTTTTTCTTCTGTCACACTAGGCAAATGCCAGGTTGGTACATTCAGCATAGACCCTAGCCGAAACCTTCCCGCATGCTTTCCTCTACCTAATACCAATCTGATCCATATATGCCTAAAGTCCACAAACAAGATTCAAATTCAAACGATCCACGTAATGAGTTAAAATTAAACATACTTAGGGACCAATTATTAGAGGACCATGAGTTATTGTAATTGATGCGTTTTATGTGTATCAACGAAAGATATAATATTGGCAACATTAATATAAGTCATTGTTTTAAGTAGAAGTAACTTATTTGTTTAAGCATTTTGTTTGTGTAATGAGAAAAAAAAATGTTTAAGAAATCTAAATCTCGTACATGCTGTAAGAGAATTCGACCAACAAACTAGGAGGAATCAAAAATTACATTTAAAAAAATAATTTAAAAAATGATTTCTAAAAAATACGCTCTTAGATGTTATGATTTTATGATAAGGCAAGCAAGAGCACCCACGCTTTTATTTTCCGATTCATAAGATTAATTCAATTTATTATTTTTTTTTACTTTTTAGTGCATCTTTATAAAGCGTATTTTTTAAAAATTCTTTTTAAATTATGTATATTCTGTATAATAGATGAATATTAAACTCCCTGCGAGATAGTCAACCCAAACTTCACACAATAGATGCGGCGTTGCGTGCATTTAAGGATGATTTCAAAATATTTAGTTAATTAATTAATTCATTACAGTTAACTGGATTATTCTGTCGTAAATCTAATGATTGAATATTCTATTGTCATCGGAAGCAAGCAAGTTTTACAAAATTTCAAAGAAATCGGATGATGGGAAGTTTGTTAATAATCAATTACAAAATTTGTACCAGAGAAACTTACAGAGGAAGTTAATACATAAAGCGTATAAAATTAAGAAAAATCTTAGTAGTTGGGGTGGAAATTCAGTTCTGTATCGGAGTTACAACCCAACAAAAGGGTACTAAAATGAAGTCAAGAGATTCATATTTCCAACATCACTAACAGTAATGCTGATGTGGCAGCAAGCATCAAAAGTATCCAACCTGTTCTATCAAAAAAAATGCATATTCGAAAATTGTGGAGTTGGTGCGCAAGGGACTCTTCAAAGGAAGTAAATGTTTCTAAAAAATTCTCAGAAGGTGGGTGGAAATAAGCATGACTTAGACGACTGTCCAGCAAGTAACTATAATTCGATTGCGGCAACCCGATATCTCAAACTGATTTCCTTCGCCGAAAGATTTTTTTTAATATGTGTGGTTGCATATAAAACAGGAGTGCGAATTTCATTATTATATTCAACGATCGTTTGCTTTGTCTGTTATCAGTGAAAGAGGTTGTGGCGATTACGTATGTCATCTATATTCACACGGAAAGCTATTTTATTCATACGCATTTTAATATCTACCTTTATTTAGACAATTTCTGGAAATCTCTTAATTCCTTGACAGGGTCCTTTTCACAATTTGCAAATGCACAATTTTGGATATATCATGTTTAAAGCCTTTGATAATACCATGGCATATCACCTCTGCTGTCAGTGGTATTGGAAATACGAAGCTCTAAGATTCATTTCCCCACCCCTTTCAACAGCTTCTAGCTACGAAATTCGACGAATTGGCATCCCGACCACCAAGAAGTTTCATTATATTTATTTATGTATTATTATTCCTTCAGAATTGTCGGTCAAATTTGTTACACTCTTTACAGTTTGGTTTGGAAGTCCGTACAGCATGCTTCACTCCCCCCACCCCCGCGATAACAGTTTCAGTACCACGCATCTATACTGGTACCAGCAGGGTATTGGTAATGCTAATGTTAATGTCAGATCTCGTTAATATAAAAGTCCTCACTGGAAAAATTTGACGTCACATTCCTGAATAAAAGTCAAGAAAATGATTGCATGTTACATTAGTAATGAATATCAGAAAACTTGTGGTTTCCAAGAATATTCAAACAAGAAATACCTACAAGTTTCTGTATTATCTTTAGCTCCACATTTTGTCTATGGGCTAATATCTAGCCAAAGTTACTTTCTATTTTTACGTGTATTAGGTCAAAATGAATCTCCGTTTAGTTCTTACTGGCAATGAAAGAAGTTAAAAGACAGTCTAGAAATTTGTAAGAGTTCTTCGTTTAAATTAGGGGTGGGGTGATCCGGATACTAAAGCTGGTTCTAAGGAAACCGAGTACTCACTGTCAGTTCCAAGATCAGGATTCGAGTACCCGGTTCTAAGTTATGTATCTGGGTACCTGCTTCCAATATTCCGGATGCAGAGCCTCAGTTCCAAGATCCGAGTACCTTGTTCGAACATCCCGATCCGGATACAGATCCTCAGTTTCAAGAACCGGGTACCCAGTTTTCAAGATACAGATCTGGATACCCAATTCCAAGATCCATATCACTGGGTACTCGATTCCAATATTATCCGAAACCGGATTCGTTAGACCCATCCCTATTGTGAATATGAAGTTTCTTCGTTTTCTTCACTAAAATTTCGTTTACTGACAGTTGGCTGGTTACCTGACTTCTTCCAGGAAAAGAAATTGCAATTATCAACAGTGCTGGACATGAGACCCTGGTTACATTAGTCATTATTTTCGACTTAAAACATCTAAGTCGCACATGTTATTTCACTATCATACCAGCTTTTGGTAACAGTTTTATATTTCCCACTCGTTTCAAACAATTTTCAAACCTTGTGCTCATAATTAAAACATGTTCTCGTAAATTCGAAGGCCTTTCCTTATCTCCTACTTGGATTGTAAACATGAAAACTGCCCTATAAGGTTGCTTTTATGCAAACACGTGTCTCAAGCGACTTTCGAACCACACGAACGCCGCGTTCTATAAAACAATGGAAGCCAATGAGTACATTCATGCAAATGACGCCCGAGTTTCTGCGGTCGCGTTCTTAAACACAGCCGTCGTTGATCTACAGGACGTGCGAAGCTAAAATTTAAAGAACAATCCCTCTCCAGAGAAAAACGAACGAAGAAAAATGAACATGGCAGCGTTGCCAGGCGTTCCAATAGTTGCTGAGAACCCTTGCTATATATGTAATTTGCAAAACGTTGTGGCAACCCTGACATCTTCATTTTTCTGCTTAGTTTTCCTTCTAATTTTCTTATTTTTAACCCAACTGCTCCTATGTGCTATTGTGCATAGGTCGAAAATTGTCGCCAGTGTCATTGCTCAGAGGTTTCTGTTCAAAATGAAATCATTAGAACAGAGAGGTAGACAAATTAAGAAAGGGCAATTGGGATCGCCAGAAGAATATAAAAACCGAAATGTGAAGAAGAATCAATGCATTGAAGTGAGTGCTACGTTCAACCCAGAATTCGAAAGATTGGATGCCAAGAACAAATTAAACACAAACTTTTAATATTTGATAATTATGTTCTTTTAAATTATTTTTATTTGCGGACTTCACAAGCACTACTTATAAAGTACTACATTTTAAGTCCGTCGCCACCAGGCGTGTTCATAACTTCGATAGATATTGTTATTTTCAATTTGAATCAATTTATGGTCTTTTGGCATCTTTGGTTCAAGCCGGGTGGGGTATGTAGGATGCAGAGGATGAGGGAGGAATCGACAAAATACCGTTCCGACATCCGCCTGGTAGAACAGAGGAAAACCTCAGTCAGAATGGTCGGTCGTGGGATTCGAACACACGTAACTACCCATTGCCAATTCAAAATGCAAGTCGTTACTGCATAGACTACGGGGGCTGGGTGGATATCGTTATCAGAAGACCAAAATATGCGAACTGGCAGTTGTTCCATTCCAGGTTTTTCAAGAGGTAGAAGGGAAGAAGTGATTATGAATTATTGACTTTTCTTCATAATTAATTCTGAGCTGAAGCGGAAATCGTAGGCGTCAGGAAGGCAGTGGCGGGTCCAGAGATAGGGCGCGCACCCTCTCAAGATAAAATACTTTATTTCTTATAGTAGCACTTAAACAAGTTATCTCCATTTGTTTCTGGGCAAATTTAATCCAAATCTAATTTATCTAGAAATATAATTTTTGAGGATATCCGTATA